>BJBW01003657.1:13751-24576 GCA_004320125.1 Scolopax mira
TTGTGGCCTCACCAGTGCAGAGTAGAGGGGGAGAATAACCTCCCTTGATCTGCTAGTCACACTTCTCCCTGTGCAGCCCAGGATTCCATTGGCCCTCTTGTCAACAAGGTCACATTGCTGGCTCATGGAGCCATCCATCCACCAGGACTCACAGATCCTTCTCAGAAGTACTTTCCAGAAGATCCACCCCTAACCTATATTGGTGCTTGGGATTCTTCCTCCCCAGGTGCAGGAACTTACATTTGTCCTTGTCGAATCTCCTTAGGTTCTTCTCTGCCCAGCCCTCCAGCCTGTCCAGGTCCCGCTGGATGGCGACACAGCCCCCTGGAGTGTCAGCCAGTCCTCACAGTTTGGTATCATCAGCGACCCTCCTCCAGGTCATTGATGAATATGTTGAACAGGACTGGTCCAAGTATTGACCCCTGAGGGACACCGCTGGTTACAGGCCTCCAACTGGACCCTGTTCTATTAGTGACAGCCCTCTGAAATATAGAATATGGATGCTATTTTTACAGAGCATAAAACAAAGAAATACATGAGAATGGAGACAAAGGAGAACTGAGATAAACTAACTTTTTAAAACCAACATTATAGAACACAGTAGAGACAAGAAGTCCACTCGGGCAGGAAAACATACAGTACATGTTCTTACTAGAAATATCATCAATATGGACATTTTTTCAATGTCTTTCCAGTAAATGTTCTCATTAAATCATCTTTAAGAAAGATGGCTTTCTTGTTAAGCTAGTATAATTATTATATATACAAACTGGTTTATTCTACTTCCATTTCAAATTATATCACACTATCCATGTGGAGATGTCTGGGGCTTAGCAACATAGTGTTTTAAAGCATATCTTTTATTTAATTTCTCAGATGGTAATTTGCTTATTAGTAAAGTGGCCTTAGGCATGAAAGAATATTTCTGTTGAAAACCATTGCAATCAAAATTGAATGTATATTGAATCAAAAAATGAATGCATAAAGAATAATTTACAGTCCCCAAAAAACAGTTACATTCCATAAGACTGGGCCACAGGAACAGGTTTGTTGAATTTTAACCTGCCTGTGTTTTTTACTTCCCTAAGGCTTTAATAAATTGTTTTTAGAGCTACATTGTTGTATTACTGGAAGAAAAAGTGATTGTGAATACTTGAGTTCAGCATACTTTGTATTCTGCCTAAATTGAGAAGTATCTCTGAGGGTATTGTCTATACAGAAGTTGCGAAAATTACTGCAGATTGTGTGGACTGAACAAGCTGTAAATTAGATCTCCCAGGTACAGATATCGGTGTAAATGTGGAAGCACAGAACTCCAAGCAGTAAACAAGGCAATCCCAAGAAGCTGGATTACAGCACTACTGTGACTCTTGGACTGCACTGACATGGTGCTTGAACAAGCTACTTGAAAGCTAGCTCAGATGTTTGCAAAGAAAAAACAAATAAATATATTTATTAAATTTCTACTATTTAAATAAGTAAGAATTGTATAGCAACTATAGAATATATTCTAAATTATCATATCACAGACACATATAAATATGTTCTGGGCACTTCACAGAAACCAAGGCATCTGCAGCAGTGGAAATAGCTGCTATTGAGAAAAGGGTACTACTGTATAAAATGCATGTATGTGGTCACAGTAATGCTTTGTACTTGCTCTTAATGTCATGACATGCATTTAATTAACACTTCCTCCTGTTAGTTATTAAGTATTGTATAGGAGTATGTGTTTATATATGATAAAACTTTACATATGAGAAAATTATTTTGCATTGTTTCTAAATTGTCTATTTCCTCATTATTAGCACCCCGCTTGCACAGAATTTAAATAGTATATGCAATTGATGCTTTCTTGTACCTCAGACCTAGATATTATAGAAGATTAGTTAACTTTGTTTACATACTGGAAGGGATAAATTTATTTATTTAATGACATCCATAGAAATTTATTCTCTGATCTTTATCTAATAATTTATATGCTCTCTTGAGCTTTTTCTCCATCTTACTTTGTAATGATTTGATGCTCAATGTGGGATGAAGTTTCTCATCAGTCCTATCTTTTTATTTTGATCTTATGATCAAGACAAGCTCAGATTTTTTTGGGATCAGCCTTCTCCAAAAGATTTTCTAACCTGCGGTAGATGTTAGTCCTGAGACATTAGACATTGCAAATTACTGCTTTTTTACATCCATGTTTAATGCTAGCAAGAGCCCAAACCTTATGAATTCTCTAATCTTCTCAAAGTTTATGATTAAGTGATGATTTTTGTCCAATGACAGTAGTCATGACAAGAGTTTGGGTGCATATGAATTATTATGTTCTATAAATAAAATATTTAAGAGTATCATTTGCTATCATCATTATTCCTTCTCTCCTTAATGTGCTTCTAGTCATAGTTATATCTGCCTTTTATGAAAAATCACAAAATGGACTGATGAATGCTCTTATAAAATTATGTTTGACTCTGGATTATTGACTGATCAGAATCCTTTTGGGTAGAATTTCTATCTTTCAGCATTCTGGGATTATTTACATAAAAGTGTATTTTTTCCTTCATCTATGTAATTGTAAATGTATTTTAAGTGCAATTTCAAATGCATATAGCAGGCAGAGAAATTGCTTTGTATACAGCATTATTTATTAGGAAGGAAATTTTATCTGATGGATATATTTGTGGGAGCCAGAAAAATTGGGTTTCCACAATTGTATGATTATGAGGAAAAGTTTTCCCATATTTGTGTCTGCTCTTCTTTCTGTTGTCTGTCTTATTCAGGAACCTAAGCTTTTCAGGGTAGTACGTTATGTTTTTGTTAGTGTACGTTAACTTTCATGTTGTTATGTAACTCCAAAGCTTGAGGTCATCAATGGAAACAAGGAACACAATGAAAAACAAGGGCCATAACTTTAATTATGTATAAACTGCATAGCACCACTGAAGTCAGCTGATTTATGTCTGATGAAGATCAGACCACAGTCTGGGGGCTAATTGAAACTACTCAGATTGAGTATTCCATTCCCCCATTCATTTTGCACAATAGGGATGACCAAAGGACATGTTGAATATAGATTCAAAATTAAATGTCATCACTGAAGCAGAAAGAGAAAAACAAATTTTCAAATCTGGAGCATTTATAATGTCTGTTAGGAACAGATACATATGATACGTATGAGAAGTATGATATGTATTATATGTTTGCAAAGATATGAGTATCTAATATGAGAAGTATGATACAAGAAGTATATAAAGTAAGAGAAAAAGAAGTTGGTAGCAAATACCATTTTCTCTATTTTGGAAGTCTAAACAAAAACAACTTTTCCTCTCCCCAACAATTATTGAATGCTGAAAAAATATAAAGTATAACTGAATATTACTCAAAGATGTGAAGACAAGCCAAGTTGATTTTAATAAACATGAAAAAGGAGACCATTGCAGTGGTAGGAGGAAAATATCACAAAACCAAGAATGTATACAACAGAAAAGAACTACAATGTGTTTTGCCATTAGATAACCTTACAACCTTGGATACAAATAGAGGGGTTAACTGAAACATACAGGTTTTCAAATATCTATGCAATAAGCAATGTGGAGCAAAACCTGTTTCATTTGGATCTTCAGAGAAAGAGTAAACCTGATATAAATTCGTATTACCTCAGCTTCATTCTCCAAAACGTCATTGGAAGAGCCAATTGACATTCCAAGAGAAATATAATGATTTATTAACTTATGCATAGTACAGTCATTATTTCTAGCTTGCATGTGTTAAAATATTGATAGTTGTTGGGCTGCATGTAATCAAATTGTCCATGGTAACATAAAGGGAAGAAAACCATAAGAATCCACAGCTGCTTAGGCTTTTGACAAATTGGAATTAAGAGGTAGGACTGCAGTCATTTCCCTTTTAGAAGGAATGCATCCATTTAGAAGAATGCATCTATTTCTTGAGGTGTGTTGAGTTGCTGAGGTAAAATTTATCTTTAGTAAGCCTAAAAAGAAATTGAAGCAATGTCTATAATAGTAAACTTAATGAACCTAGTCTAGTGGGAGGTGTCCCTGCCCATGTCAGGGGGGTTGGAACTATATGATCCCTTCCAACCCTAACAATTCTCTTGTTGATTCTACTTCTATTTAGAAAATATACTTCACATCTACGTGTCTGTATCTGTTATAGTTAAACACATAAGATAAGATTTCTGTACTGAGAAACTGAAATCAAAAGAATAACAAAGTTTTTCAGGCATATGTACACATGCACACATTAAAAATTATGATGAAAAAGAAATTGTTATCCATTTGTTTGCCATTAGTGTTTGTATTTTATCATTGTAGATACAGTTGGTACATATTGCTTCATAAGACTCAAAACACCAAAATCTTTTAGATAAAATCTTGAACTGTCAACTAAGCCATATTTCCATCATTTATATTATTCTTCTGTTCAGATTAATTTGCAGTCTTTAACAGTTGTCATGAAGGGAAAATCATGACGGGAAAAGCTAATAAAGGACATGGTTTACTGCAAATATGAGATGTAATCTAAATCTTTGTGTTGAGGATCTAACTCTCTGTACCACAAAAGGGGAAACCTGTAGGCCACTGAAATCAGTCCACATCTGCCTGACACTAAAATTTAGCTCCCTACAGAACATTAGTAGCTACTAATGAACCATTAGGGGTTTCATTGCTTATAGTTTGAATATTAGTATTCTTTGCAAATATATATATCTACTTCAAATGAATTGACGCTATCTTGAGCCTACTCTCCAAATTAGATGCTGGTTGGTGAATATAATTTTCTTCATTTGCTTGGTAGAATTGTTCTCTATTAACAATCCAGTTCTGTCTTTGTGGACTATTTAAAGTGTCTATCAGTATGAGAAATTTCCTTGTAGAGTGACTAATATCAGCATGTTCCATAACGCTGTAATTTACACATTTACATCTGTAACACACAGGGTCATATTATTGTTTACACAATGGCCATTAAATACAAAACTGAAACTAAAAATTAAGACTTCAGGATGACATAATTTGCATTACACAAGCCTAAAGGTTCACTTAAATGAACTCAATAGTATAGTGCAAATAATTTCTCTGTAAATGAAAATCAAATCCATGATGTTTACAGAAACCAACTGGTACTTGTTGTTTATTTCTTGGTTTTGAGTCCTGCTCTTAATTTTTGACTCCATCAATAAATAATCTGCATCAAACCACTCTTTCATGGCTTAGTGTGAGTAAAACCTGATATGTTCTGTAATTTAGTAGCACACTTAATGCTATCCGTTAATGCATTTCTGTAGTGAATTCAGCAAACCTGTGTTTTTACTGTGCGTCGTTTCTATGTTCTTATATTTGGAAGATATATCAGAAAGATATATCTTATAAGTCTACACAGAAATGTTCACAATAACTGCTAGGACAATTTCAGTAAGTGCTGAACAAGTCGCGGTCTCTCAGAATTAAGGATGCAAAGACACATGTCCTAGACACAGCATTTAAACCTGAGTTTTCCTACTTTTCATAAAGTGAAACATTCCCTTATATTTTCCATGAATATGAAAATATTTGCTTAACTACTCAGACATTTATGTTTTTCACAAAATTGGATTCTTGTTTTTTTGACAGCCTTCCTTAATGCTTTTCAGGTCTGAACATTTCTAGGTCTGACCCATTTTTTGCAGTTGTGCAGTTGTCTGACTTAAAAATTCTCTTTTCTCTTGAACACAAGGGAGAAACTTGATGTGTTCATTTGGTTTTCACTTGCCTTTTGGTTTTCACTTGCCTTCATCCTTGCCTTTTATTAGCATCACTGGTGCTACTGAACTATATCTATAATGTTGGTTATAACTACATTATTTTATGATCCTAACTCTTTCCTGAGTATATGTTCTCAGAAATATTATTAAAGACTTTTAATGTGTCTTTTACCTTAAGAAAAATTGTATCAGTTCTCTTCCAGGAGCAGTGGTGCTGTATCTGCATTTGTTTTAGAACAATAATAATGCCCAGAAATGGAGCTATGCATAATAATGATGTTAATCGGTTCTGTAGTCATGCTTACTGGTACAGAAGAATCTTACAGCTGATGCTTTGCAACATCACAATGCAACATTTCTTTCAAGAAAAAAAAGAAAGAAAAAGAAACTAGAAATACATTCTTCTCAGGGATAGAAGAATTTCAAAAGGCACCGAATTTTGAATGGTATTAACAGAAACTTTAAAATGCTTAGAAAAACTCTCCAAAGTTATCTGAATGATCTAAGTGCCAAAAATCAGATTTCATGTAAAGATTCTGAACCACTGGATTACTCCAAGTACAGGCAGAAAAGGGCATGGGCTGACTGTTCTGTGATATAATAGAACTTCTGCCTATGTAGGGAAATAAAAAAAAAATAGACCTTCATGGAGTAATGGGTCTGGTTTGACTTCACTCTAAGTATGAAGAAAAACATTTCTTATTTTAGATTAGGAGGTTCACTGTCTCAAATATTGTAATAGCTATAGCAATAAAGCAATAGCTACATTTGGGGTGGTGGTGGTGGTGGTTCTTTTTCTTCTTTTGAGTTGGTTTTATGAAAATAATTACTTTATCATTGATCTTAGTGCAAATTTATGAATATACAAGTGCCCCCAAAACTTTTTACAGCTCTAGCACTCCAGAAAACAGCCTGAAAAAAATGTGATTTCGCTGCTAACTTTGCCAAAACAATAAGATAGAAGTGTAGTATCTGTTTCTGTCTCTCAGTAAAACCATAGAAAGAATATCAATTATGTCTTTGAAATAAAGCAATGCTTATGTTCTAATTAGATTTTTTTTTGTTGACATACTGTAGGTTTAATATCTGTGATTTTCTTCACAAGCCTTAAATTTCTATACTCCATATATTGTCAGATGGATGTGTAACATCCCAGTGGCACAGCTTTCCATAGTCATTAATTTGAATTTCAAAGATAACAGTGGAGAAATCCTCTAATGTATAAATTATTTCTGCTCATCAGAATATCTTTGTTTTAGCTGATTTGTGGTGTTTGAAATTACACATGCTGAATATCTTACAGAAGTGTCCCTGCTGCATTTAATCAGATATGGAATTATGCTGTTGTTTAAAAATGCTTGGATTATTAGCTGCCTTTAGGTGTTTCTGAATTGTTAACATTTTTCCAACAGATTTGGCATAGAGCATCTGTTTAGTTATTTCTCTCTGTTTAAAGATACTGTAATAGATCCACAGAACTGTAAACCAATGATTCAAATTAGCAAAATATCCATATAAGCTACATTTAATAGTTCATAGATATAATGTATTCTTGACACAAGAACGATGACCATCATTCATTGATATATAAAGCTAGATATTAGTCATGCTGAAGTTCCAATCTTTAAAGAAATTCTCTACTTAGAAGTTCAAGCATAGTATTTTACAAATCTACGTCACATGATGAAGTCTATAATTTTGGAGTAGTTCCTGGACATGGAAGAACTCCAAAATTGAACTTCTAATTTGTAAATTGATATGGTTTACAATTGTTTAAATTTTTAATGCTACAAGAATAAAAAGGAACATTTAACACCGATGAACTGTTCAAGTAACAAGTTCTCTAAACACCTTCCAATTTTTTTCATATAGTAATCAGAATCTACTCCTACACTTCAGGAGTAGAATGCAATGTTCTTTTTAAACTACTGAAATCTAAAGTAATTAATGGTAAGATTTAATTTAAAATATTTAACATTTTATTTCAAAACTATACAAGCAATTTAGCCATACTTAAAGACCATTCAAATGAGCAGTTCTTGTTTTCTACAGCTTTTTTGAGAAGTTTCGGTTGCTTAAAACTGTGGGACATCCCACTGAGTAATAGAACTAAACTGTAAGTCAGGCTATGTTTTTGATACTATAGGAGCACTGTATTAATTTATATTAATCATGGTAAACATGTACTACGTGTCTTATAAACTAGCTATTTAATGGTTTAAGAGTAAAAATAATTTTATTCCTCTATTATTGGTACCTGGCTTTCTCAATGCAGTATCTGCCAATGAAAAAGAATTGTGTCAGACTTTACCTTAACACTGCCAGCTATGCAATCTTTCATTCTTTGTTAGATTCACAGAATCAGAACATAGAATAATTTATATTCAAATGACCTCCTGGATACTGACTCATCCCCCCAGTTTAGTGTAATCCATGAACTTGATAAGACTGCATTCTGTCCAACCCTCAAAGATAATTAATAAAGTGCTAACCCCAGTACTCAGATGTCTCTAGTAATTGGGTGACGACTGAGCTTTGTGTCACAAATCATAAATGTCCTGTGAGTTCTCTGCCCACTTTATAGCCCACCTAACCAAAATTTCTCTCTCCATTTTGACTGTAAGGAGAAACATCAAACACCTAAGTCTGCCTAGGTCTGAGCAGATGGTCAGATACAAGCATAGTTTTGAATATCTTGATTCCACAAATTACTCTCATAGGTTTTCTCAGGGACCATATTAGATTTAACTATACATAGAATATAAATGCAGGAACATGAAATGTGCTATATCTGCCTCTCTGCACTCCTCCTTTAGTTCAATAGTTCAGTGGTTAGAAAAAATCTGGAGAAACATATGATCATCTGCCTAGAGAAATCCTTTTTTGAATGATGTATATTCTATGTTATAAACTAATATATCAAAGCAGTGGAAGAGTAGGAAGACTGCTTATTTTTAAGAAGAAAGGCTAATTCAATATTCATTTAACTATCAAAAGAAGTCATTATATAGCATTATAATTAGACACCTCATCTTGAAATTGGCACTTGTGGGTTTCAGTCATTATCCCAGTACATATATAACATCAGATGTTTAAATATTCATTTCAGGAGTAATGGAACATCAGTATTACCATGCAGGTGAGTGTCTTAACATTGTGTAACAGAGTCATTTATGTGTTTCTTCACCAGTCTTCCCATTGAGTATGAAATTCACCAGTCTTCCCATTGAGTATGCAATGAGAAATGGAGAAGGAAAGTTTAAGGGAAGCACTGCAGTCATGTAAAGCCAAGAGTTCATATCATTTTGGAGAGAGGTTGAATTTTTCCACTCTATTTTAAGGGGAAGCATTCTTTTCAGAAGAGGTGTAGGCCTGGACTAAGGTAGCAGAAGAGTCATAGAGCTCTTTGCAGGAAGAGAAATGGGTTTGGCAATGCTAGCAGCTACTTGGAAAGGTCATTCATAGAAGTCATTGCACACAATATCACACCTTACTTCACAGTAGAAAGGGCTGATTTTCAGGCCACATAGACAAAGACAGTTAAACAAACATCATTTTGCCACATGTCATCCTGTAAAACAGTACTATGTTCATGTCTGAAGGGCTACGTAAAGAATTTCTTATATTTGAGAAATAGAAGATGAGATCACACTTTGCTATTCATCTGCGTTTGCCCCTGATTCATGTGTTCCTGACTCCACATCCAGAATCCAGTTCCCATGCATTGCTGAGTCCAGTCTGTACTGGATTCATCTGGCATTAAAGACTTTCGCTCCTAAGCTTGTTACCAAAAAAATTACAAGCTGTAATAGCAGATGAAACTATATTTCAAATTTAATCTGTGTTCAAAACCAAAAGATGATTCAAAGAAGCAAAAAGTATAATGGTGTTTGTGTTGGTTACCTCAGTGTTTATTTCAGAATCCTTAACTTCACGTAGAATTACACATTCATTCTTATTGTGTTGATGTCTTCAAAGGAAACAGGGTAAATACTAGTTTTCATTTTTTGCAGTTTTTGACAAGTGTGTAAAGTATTTGTAATGACAGTGTCATTGTTTAAATGCCCTTTGAATAGTATATGGAAATGCTTAAACTGTTTTCCAAGTGTGTTTTTCTCCTGTGTAGTGCTCTTACTAGTTGAATAAGTCCTAATGCAAATACAACATTGCATGAGTTCAAAATTTGCAATATCTGGCCTGAATCTGAGCTCTTAAAGGACAAAACTATATTTTCACATAAATTTGCAGCAAAATCTTAATTTCTTATTGCAACTTTGGGGCATTAATGCCATGAAAAAAATTAAAGACTAAGAATAAAATAAAGTATTCTTTTGAATATCTAGAATTCTTAAAGAAAACAATAAATTTAATTTTCTCTAGAAACTAAAGCACAAAGTAATTTTGATATAAATTTTTTTTTTCTGTTTCTAAGTACACCAGTTTATTCTAGTTTAATTAATGATATTTTTTGTTGTAACTTCTAGTTTACAGTTACCAGTTTATCAAAATACATATGAGAGATTACTGATGTTAAATTTGGAAGTAATGAAATGCACAGTAGTGTAAATGAAAATTAAGGTATGAAATAGAAGTAACAAAAAAAGGAAATGAAGGATCACACTTGTGCAAAAATAACAAAGCCTTTGTTATTAAACAAAGGCTTCCAAGTATTTACACAGAGGGAATTAAGAAGTCCATTCTAGTGTGTTACAGTAACTGTATGGAAAGCCTGATGATTAAGAGTGATGAATTTTTGCATGGAATGCCTACTTGAAGATAAAACGGAAAGCTGAAACAAAACCAAACATGCACAACAAACAAAAAAAACCCCACAAAAACCAGACAAAAATAGAAAAAGAAGAAAAAGAAAAAAAAAAAAACAAGAAAAATAAAAGAAAAATAAAAAAAAAGAAAAAGAAGAAGAAAAAGAAAAAGAAAAAGAAAAAGAAAAAGAAAAAGAAAAAGAAAAAGAAAAAGAAAAAGAAAAAGAAAAAGAAAAAGAAAAAGAAAAAGAAAAAGAAAAAGAAAAAAAAAGAAAAAGAAAAAAGAAAAAGAAAAAGAAAA
>BJBW01003659.1:0-25853 GCA_004320125.1 Scolopax mira
GACTGGATACAGTCCTGAGAGGCATGCTCTAACATGCTCTGGGTGGTCCTGCATTGGCAGGGGAGTTGGACTAGATGATCTCTATGGTCCCTTCCAACTCCAAAAATTTCAGTGATATTCAGTGATAACATAATCTGTTGTGCGTTTAAATCTATTTCTGTAGGATTTTCCTACAGAAATCCTACATTGTTCCACCTTTTCTGTGAATTAAAGTAATATTTATTTAATTTGCAGCCACTGTCAGATTTTTATCTGTAGGATGACCTAACTGCATAACAATCCACTTTTCTGGTTCTCTTTGGTTTATTATTTGGGAAAACCAACAAATAAACACAAATACTAGGCAAGATCTACCTACCAAACTTTAGTTTGATGACATGTCCTTTAACCCTTCTTTTGTTCTTTCTCCAACTGACCGATCTGAAATGGCTTTTTATTGTTCCGTCTCTGTAGCCTTATTTGGCAGATATTAAACTTCAGTGTAAGATTCATATTTGTTGCTTCTGGATAAGGAAGTAATAAATATATATATATAGTACTTGAGAGCTTTAATCTCATTTCCATTGTTTCTTAAAGGTGACCTTTTTTTGGAATTGCAAATGTTTGTTTCAGGCCTGTTTTTGTCATCTACTTTAATCTGAAAAGAACCATCATTTCTCCATCCAAGATTATTTTTCATGGCCAGATCTTCCATAAAGTGTTCACAACCTACCAGAAAAAAACACTAAAATACAATTTCTTTTGCTCGTTTTAAAGTATTGTGAAAAGAAAAACAAATAAAAAAAAGAAAAAAAAAGAAGCAACTATCTTACCTCAAAATATCTGGACAATGGAACTAGGCATGGTGGTGCCTGATTATATTTTTTTTCTATTGAGGATTACTTCTGAATAATTTAAAAGAATTAATTGATATGACTAAAATATAGTTTAAGAATATTAGTTTAAGAAAAGATCATCAGAGACTTAATAAATTCAGTGGCTTAGTTTTTGAGGAAGATATTCAACTTCATATTCAGTGTTGATTTAGTTATCATAAGGTAGACTCCAAAATTTAGGCATTTGAATTGCCCTCTATATCCCATTGACTATTGTGATGAAGATGAAATGCAGCTACTTCATCATAATTGCCTGATGCTTTGAGATATATTCTGCATAGTTTTCATCTTCTATTTCAGAACTCTTGAGAACTTGGGAAATATTTCTCAGCTCGTTTAGATGTTTCAGATATGTTAGGGCATCTCAAATAGCACTAAATGTGTGTATTTAGGAAAATGCTTCCCATCTTTGATCTCTACTGAGGATAAAGGGAGAAACTCACTCACATACTGATATTTTATTCAAAGATATAAAAAACCCCAGAATATAGGCTGAAATAACTATGGTTTTACTAATAGTAAAAAACAAATGTGTCTTAAGTAAAACAGAATATTTTCTCTTGGAATGTACAAGATCAGCTCTATCTGGCTTTCTGTTACAGAGTCTCCAACATTTTGTTTGTAGGGTTAGTCTTATTTACTACTTTCTTCAATGACCTTGGAAAAGGATAGCACCTGCAATATGTAAGTGGAAACCATTTTTCTATTAAATTTCTCCCTTATCTGTCATACATTATATGAAGACAATTAGATCTTTTTATGCATAAGAGAATAAATGTATGGGTTCACAGAGGAAATTTTATGGGAGCTCTTCAGACAGAAACAAAGGCCAGATGAGTGAAAATTCTCTCAGAGTGGCTGAGCCATCATACAGTCTATGATGTCTCTGGAAAAGTAATTAATTAGGAAAAGAATATTACTGGCGTTGATGTGAAAGTTAATAGAAAATATTTATTGTATAGCTTTCCACTTACCTTCATTTGAGAAAGATGTATGCAAATTTGAAGTGACACTGAAGGGGACTTAAAACAACGGCTCTTATGATTGGAGTATTGGAATGGAGGGATACAGACTATACAGGAAGAACAAGCTGGGGAGAAGAGGAGGAGGTGTTATACTCTATGTCAATGACCAGCTGGAGTGCATGGAGCTCCTCCTGGGGACAGATGAAGACCCAATGGAGAGTTTATGTATCAAGATTAAAAGGAGCACAGAGGTAGGTGATGTTACAGTAGGGTCCTGCTATAGACCACCTGACCAAGGTGACAGGACAGATGAGGCCCTTTATAGGTAGATAGGAGCAGCATTGTGTTCACAGACCCTGGTCCTCATGGGGGACTTTAACCACCCCAACATCTGTTGGACAGACAACAGAGAAGGGCAAAAGAAATCTAGGAAATTCTTGGAATGTGTCAATGACAACTTTGTTCTTCAAATGGCAGATGAGTCAAGGAGAAAAGGAGCCATGCTGGACTTAATCCTTACCAACAAGAAAGGACTGGTGGGGAATGTCAAATTCAAGGGTAGCTTTGGCTGCAGCAACCATGAAATGGTGGAATTCAAGATCCTTAGGGCAGCAAGGAAGGTACGCAGCAAGCTCACTACCTTGGACTTGAGTAGAGCAGACTTTGGCCTCTTGAGGGACCTGATTGCAGGGTAACATTGAAAAAAGTAATGGAGGGGAGAAGGGCCCAAGAAGGCTTGTTTATATTCCAGGATCACATCCTCATAACTCAGGAGAGGTGCATATGAGAAAATAATTCAGGCAAAAAAAGCCAGGAGGCCTGCCTGGATAAACAAGTTGATCCTAAATAAGCTTGAAACCAAAAAGGAGGTTTATAGAGGGTAGAAGTAAGGATGGGTAAACTGGGTGGAATATAGAGAAACTGTCCAAGTGTCCAGGAACCAGATTAGGCAAGCTAAAGCCCAGGCAGAATTAAATCTGTCCATGGACATCAAAGATAACAAAAAAAAAAACTTCTATAGATGTGTCAGGCATAAAGGCAAGACTAGGGAAGATATGGGCCCTCTCTGGAAGAAAATGGGTAACCTGGATATGGAAAAGACTGAGTTACTGGATGACTTTTTTGCCTCAAACTTCACTGGCAAGGGTTCTAACCACACTAATCAAGTCACAGAGGCAAAAACAGGGGCTATGAGGATGAAGAACCACCCACTGTAAGAGAAGATCAGCTTTGAGACCATCTAAGGAACCTGAAAGTGCATAAATCCATGGGACTCTATGAAATCCATCCATGGATCCTGAGGGAGCTGGTGGACAAAGTGGCTAAGCTGCTTTCCATTATATTTGAGAAGTTGTGGCAATTTGGTGAAGTTCCTGCTGATTGGAAGGGGGGAAACAGAACCCCCATTTTCAAAAAGGAAAAAAAGGAAGACCCCGGAAACTACAGGCCAGTCAGTCTCACCTCTGTGCTCGGCAAGATCATGGAGCAGATCCTCCTGGAATTTCTGCTAAGGCACATGGAAAATAGGAGATGATTTGTAACAGCCAACATGGCTTCACCAAGGGCAAATGATGCCTTACAAATTTGGTGGCCTTTTATGATATTGCCACAGCATTGGGAGACAGGGGCAGAGCAACCAGCATCATCTACCTGAACTTATGCAAAGCATTCGACTCTGTCCCACATATCATCTTAGTCTCAAAATTGGAAAGTCATGGATTTGATGGATGGACCATTTTGTGGATAAGGAACTGACTGGATGGCTGCACTCAAAGGGGTGAGGTCAACGGCTCTATGTTCAAGTGGCGACTAGTGATGAGTGTTGCTCCTCAGGGTTTGGTACAGTGACTAGAGCTGCTTAAGACCTTTGTTGGAGATATGGACAGTTAGATAGAGTGCGCCCTCAGCAAGTTTGCCAACACCACCAAGATGTGTGGCACAACTGACACTCTGGAGGGAAGGGATGCCATCCAGAGGGACTTGGGCAAGTCTCAGAGGTGATCTCGTGAAAACCTCATGAAGTTCAACCAAGCCAAGTGCAGTGTCCTGTACCTGGGACATGGCACAGATACAGGCTGGGCAGAGAATGTTTGAAGAGCAGCCCTGAGGAGAAGGATTATGGAATGTTGGTGGATGAGAAGCTCAGCAGTGCACACTGGCGGCCCAGAAAGCCAGCCACATCCTGGGCTGCATCAAAAGAAGTGTGGCCAACAGGTTGAGGGAGGTTATCCTACCCCTCTACTTACTCTCATGAGACCATACCTGGAGTACTGGGTCCAGCTCTGGAGTCCTCAACACAGGAGGGACATGGACCTGTTGAAATAGGTCCAGTGGAGGGCCACAAAAATGATTAGAGGGCTAGAGCTCCTCTCCTATGAAGATGGGCTGACAGAGTTGGGTTGTTCAGTCTGGAGAAGAGAAGGCTGTAGAGAGACCTTATAGTGGCCTTCCACTACCTGAAGGGGGCCAAGAGGAGAGATGGGGAGGGACTCTTTACCAGGGAATGTGGTGATAGGACAAGGGGTAATGGTTTTAAACTAAAAGAGGGGAGATTTACATTAGATGTGAGGAAGAAATTCTTTACTGTAAAGGTAAGCACCCATGGCAGGGGGGTGAATGATCTTTAAGGTCACTTCCAACTGTACCCATTCAATGATTCAATGATTCTATGATGCAGAAAACAAGGGTTGGATTTTTTTTTTCCAAAAAGGACAGAGCAGTGCCTTGTAGAAATGAGACTTTTTATCCCAGAAGCCAGACATTTGGTTACATGCTAGCCTGGGTTAATTAGTTGTTGATCTAGGTATAAAGATATAGCTAATTCTGCCATATAAAGAAACGATATATCTTGAAAGATCTTGTTTTGTTTAGAAAACAACCATTTAAGCAAATAGGTATTATTGATATATGAATAAATGAAATAGGCTTGCCAGGAATACATTTAGTTTAGAAATTGGAAGGACACATGACCAACAGGATCATAACACTCTAAACATTCTCCCTATGGTTTCATGTAGGTGGTGGGGAGAGAGAAAGGCAAAACCACCTGTGGAGTTTTATCCTAAAACTCATGAGTTTTGAAAAGAAAAATATTGAATTAAACCAGCTGGTGGCTGCAGCTGGTAATCTAGAACATCCCTTTTTTATTTATTATTTTTTTTTAATTCCACAGTGGCTTATCAATTTAGATAAAGGGGGAGTGTGTGGCTTTTTCTTCCCTAAATTTGTGCTTAATGAAATATCCTAAATTTGAATTATTGTTTACATAAACTCAATTTGTCTTTATTTACTGCAAAGGAAGAAAAAAAAAACCTGCAGAATCTCTGGAGTCAGGTAACTATATAACTTTATTAAACAAATGCAATTGTCTAAAGTAATCTTGTTAAAAAAAATTATATTTTTTTCCTGTAAGGCAATTTCACATAATACAATTCCACAGTAATGAATCCTTTTTCCACAGACATTTTACAATGATATACAGCTTTTCAAATAGAAAATCGAGAAGAATATTAAAAAAATGTTTGCCAGTTAAAACAGTGGACTGAATACTTTGTAGACAGTGGAAAGGTTGGGGAATTGTGTGCAACTAATTAAAATACTCTTTCTTTTACTCTGTAACTAAAGATCCTAAACTACCTGATTAAGCTCAATTCTCAAGATGCTGTACAGATAAAGCAATGTCTTTAACATACAGCTTCACAATAGTCATGTGTTTTCAATGTGGCTTACCTCAGATTATCTTCTTTCACTCTTTGTGAAGACCTAACTATTTCCAGAGAAAACAATTGATATTTTGGGGGGAATAACCACTGTCCTGAAGAAATAACTGTATACTTTTGGTGAATGACGAAATCAGTACAGCTAAGACACCAAGACCCTTGAAGGCCCAGAAGCAAGTTTAACTTTCCAAGTCAGTATTCTTTCACAGTTTCCACTTATTTATTCAGAAAGTCCAAAACTGGCAAAGTGCAGGTCTCTGGTAGGAATCAAACATATCATTGTTTAAAACCTTAATGCATGAGCTTCCTAGAGAAAAATATTTTTTATTATTATTTTTTCAAGCAACTGTGTTAAATTATTAATTTATCTCTTGCTTTAACATATATATGTTAGGAAAATATCATCCCTTAACTATTGTCTTGACAAACTGTTCTTCGTAGTATGAAATTATATTAACTTTCTTAAGATATGTATAGTTTACAGTGTACAATGTGTAGACATGGTTAAGTATGACTAAAGGGCCCCAGCTCATGGAAAGCAGAAGAACGACAGCACCCATCCTGAAGAAAAGGACCTTTGTTTCTCAGAATTTTAAAGTAGTCCATGAAGATTAAAGGATGTTCCTGGACTACCAAGACAATGCCAGCATCCTAACCCCTCCAACACCTCTGTGAAACCCTCTCCAACCACAGCAAGCAAAACACTAGGGACATCTAGAAAGAAGCAGATGGATGACAATGCCATAGAGTTGTAGTTGCTTTTCAGCACAGTCGTATAAGTGTGTTAAATAGTGATTGAACAAATCATGTTGTACCGGTATACTTAAAAGGTAAAAGAACCCTATGTAAAACCACTTTTGGTGTGCCCTAATTATCTCACATGCGCAAATAAAGAATTACTTTTGAAATTCTATACTTTATGTCCTAGCCTCTTTCCTTAGTCAGCACGTGCCAGTTATGAACATTTTATGACACAGCTCTTTTGAGTTTGAAATGGTCTTCTCCAAGCAGTTTATGAATTTTATGCTTATTGGTGAATAGAAGAAAAGAAGGAATAATCTAAGTATGAGGGAGGAAACCACAAGTCTTCTTATGCTTGCATGACTGATCATAGCATTAGACTCCCTTTCGGTCTTCTTAGATCCTATTTTACACCTAGATTCTCTGGTTTCACTGGAGGGGGTGAGGAAGAAGAGAAAACCAGAAGGAATTAGCTGTAAATCCAAACTGAGGGCTGCAATATGCTTCTGGGGTATAGAAGGTAAATGTTGATATAGAAAATCAAATCCCTTTAGGTTGAAAAGTTTTATAGATATAAGTTCACCACTTCCCAGCAAAGTATTTTAAGTTCTGCTGCCAATTTTAATTGTTTTTGTAATTATGCAAGGCATTGGCAAGGCCATCTCCTTAAAACATAGTCACAAAAGAAGAAAGTCTCTCATTTTCAGATACACAGCTAAACAACTAATCCCAGGAAGGGTCCAAATAAAATCTCAACCTTCCCCTGCAAGAAAGTGCAAAAATACCGCACACCTGTTAAAAGACTTGGGTGTCCTAGACTTCAAACTGCTTCATGTGAATTCAGTGTAGATGTCTATTTGGCCCCCCTCTGGGGAAATTGTGTATATACATATTTAAATCCATCTTTTGAATCATTGTTTTCAAGTCAGATACCTGAATACATCACAGTAAACATGTTCCCTTATGGGTATGGTGTATAAAGGTGGCCTGAACACAGAGTTTTGCTATCTGCAGTCCCAATATAAATGAGCTTATGTTGAACATCTGCCATGACATATTTCAACAGTAATGATGAAAATTTTAAATACTCATTTTAAATACTACAGATTGCTATTAGGTACCAGGTGAAAAGGTGAAAGCTCAATGAAACAGTGGATTGTACAATTCAGAAGGCATAGGGACAAAATGGGCTGCAGCTGAAACACGTGATGGTTTTCAATGTAAGACTATCGGAGTTAGGCCAGGTATGGAGTAATAACAATAGAAACCATGAATAAAACTGAAAGAGTCATGAGGAGTGAAAAAGCAGAATTTTCAGTATTTCTCATGCAGATTACGTAGAAGAAATTACCACTATAATTTTTGGTTAAATTATAAACCAGCCAGATTTACTTATCCTGTCCTTGGAAAAAACAGGTGCAACCAGACCACATCTCCCTTACTTGTGAGAACCTGCCATTAGTCAGTGGATAGTCTTAAATCAAATTTTAATATTTAGTACATTATGTAATATTTAGAAACCCAAATAATTTTCAAACAACATTCTATTTGACTTACCACTTTGAATGACCCAGATTAAAAATTGCTGGATGGCTGCAGACAAATTGTACTAAGATCTGTAGCAGTTTACCTGAAAAGAAACCACTTTTGCACAATTATTTTAAAAACCAAATTGAATCACAACATAAACAAATAACAAAAAATACAAACAGAAATATAAACAAAACCAAACAAATAACAACAAAAAAAAAGGACAAAACCATGCAGACCCTCATATAACTATTTCAGAGCATCAAGATCACTCTTCTAAATGAAATTTACATGCATAGCAGCATGCTTGTTTTTCGTACCTCAACATTTAATTATTCTGTGATAATGGTACAAAAAATGGGAGAGAATAACAGTAATTTCCACAAAACAAAGACTGCATATTTCATTGTGAAGAAAATGTCCATTCTGCATAGGAAAATACTTTAACATACAGATTTAATGAAAATACCACTAGCAATTTTTAACATTGTTCATGAATGGTTCTAAAAGTTGGTTCATAGGTCATAGAATGACCCATTAAAATGAGCAAGATGAACCTGCAAATCTGGTTTTTGACTTATCACCCTTTTTCTGTTGCTTTAATTTCTAGCAGTACTGATATTTTATCTGATTTACCACTGGCACTGAGAGTAGGAATGGAATCCAAACAATCTCATCTTACTAGTGCTGGCACTAAAAACATGTGTTTGCCTAACATCAGATCTTTGACAATAACAGTAATATTACTGTTTTTACATTCAGAATCTCCCTGCTTTCTTGGTTCTTCAGTTGAAAGTTGGGTTTTTTCTTCTGCATCTTTAATTTTGTAACCAGTCATTTTCATGTCTGCAAATATTCTTTTTCTTCAGAACTTTTGGTTGATCAATATTCAGATGTTGTGCAATTTACTTTTTTTTATTGCTTGTATTGCATCCCTTAGAACCTCTCACCTTATCTCTATGGTTATGGCATCCTACTGTTTACAGTACTTTAATATTTAAAATACACTAGTTGTTGCCTACTACACTGTCTGAAAACTTTGCCTACTTTAGAACAAATAGTAAGACCAGCTTTATAGTCACAATAAAATTTGTTTATTTTTTTTTAATTACAATATATGCTTTCCTCTCTGAACAGATTTGTTGAATATAATTAAAATAAAGAGCAATATAACTCCAAGAAAACGGAAAGCTAATTTATATTTTAGTGTTATTTGCTGTTTCTTTGAAAGGAGTAGGGGAAGGAAAAAAGAAGCAGGGGCTATTAGCAGGGGAGTGAGAGGAATGACTGACTAAGATATAAAACACAATGAAATTGTCAACAACAAATCACCGACCTCTCCACTTAAAAAATAAAAAAAAAGTAAAAAACAAACAAACCCAAAACAAAACAAAGACCAAGAGACTGCTTTTATCAAACCTGACTTAAAAAAACAAACCCCAAACCTACTGGATTGAGAATGCAGTATTAAAATATATTCCATAAACTATTTAAATCAGAGGTCTAAAGTCTTTGACAGGAGTGGAAAACATTGGCAATGGAAGGAGGAAGAAGACATCAAGAGGCAAAGGATGAGCAGAGAGGAGGATCTGAAAAGGGTTGTGTCTCCTCTTGTGAGAGTGGTGGAGGCTCCATGTGTTGAGATAATGAGAAAAGGATGCTGCCTGCCAAGCTATGGACAGATAGCTTCTCTCAGAGGTGAGATGGAAAAGGTTGCAGGCACAAGATTTCTCTCAAGGCACATAGTAATTCATGGTTCAGGAAAAGGAAGGCATTTCTCCAACCAGTTTGACTAAACTGCCTCAGTTCAAACCGCTCTGCCCAGGTAACCTTTGTTTATACACTTCATACACTTCATGGCAATGACAGAGAAGTTCTGCTGCTTTAGAGAAGTTTCTTCACTCAGCATAAGGAGACATTGAGTGCTTGATGCCCCTTAGCAGCAAATAATTGAAATCCAAAATATTGGATTTCAAATTGAAATCCAAAGAACCCTTCATTGCCTTCATAGGAATTTGTCCCTTGACTGCAAATAATGCAGCTGTCTCATCAAACTGCTGAATGAGTTTGAAGAAGCGTACATAGTTAAGCACTGACCATGACAAGTGTCTGTAACAGTGTAGTTTATTTTCTGTTTAAAAGACAATGGACCACAGATGTACAGATGCTGGGATCTCCCTAGGAGCATGGTTAAGTACATAGACTTGCTATGATGAGTTACTACAACTAAAGTACAAAATTTAGTTTCAGACACATGGTTTCCCAGATTGTAAAGTTATACAGCATAATACAAAAAGTTAGACTTCTGTATTTAAATACTGCTTAAACTTGTACCTATCTTATATATCTATAAAAAAAAAAAAAAAAAAAACCAAACCAAAAATCATCCTTCTTTAAAGGAAAAGAACATCCAGTGAAAATACAAAAATATTTTGTATTTAGTTCCACTGATTAATTAATTTGATAATAAAAAATGACCTATAAATGTTAAATCTAGTCAAAGTTTGTCTGACTATAAATTCCATTACATAATATTATATCTTTACTTAAGTAGATATACTCCATTGTCCAAATTTTGTTATCTTTACAAGTATTTCTAGGTAAGGATCAAGTTACCCTTATCCTGGCTCATGTTGTCTAAATATAGTGATTTTTCTGGCTGACATCAATAGGAAAGTAAAAGATAAAACTCTAGAGAAACTGTGAAGAAAAGACAGCTTAGTTTTATGGGAAAGAGTCCCTTAACTCTTTAGAGATTAGAGGATTAGATAAGAAACCTTAGAAAGTTGAAGACCTTGAATGTGATTGAGACCAGAGATTGTTCTGAGTAGGCAAAATAGCCTGGTTATTTCTCAAACACAGTTTTATAAAGACCTTATTTAGATGAAATCAGAATAGAAATTGGAGAAAAGCTAGTTAATAAAGAAGAGCTCATGAGACTTATTAATGAAATTAGGGTAAAAAATAGAATATAATACCCTGAATTAATTGGGCAGCTCAGCCCCACCCAGCCGCTTGGTCACTCCCCTGCAGTGGGATAGGGGGTGAAGAATAAAAATTAGAAAACTCATCACTTGAGATAAAGACAGTTTAATAAGTAAAGCCAGACCTGCACATGCAAGCAAAGCAAAACAAGGAATTAATTCACTGATTCCCCATTGGCAGGCATGTATTCAGCCATCTCCAGGAAATCAGGGCTCCATTATGGATAACTGTTATTTGGGTAGAAAAATGACATCACTCCCAATGTATCCCCTTCCCCTTTCTTCACGTGGTTCTTATTGCTCATGACATCATATGATATGGAATATTCCTTTGGTCAGTTTGAGCTAGCTGTCCTGACTGTGTCCTCTCCCAAATTCTTGTGCATCCCCAGCCTACTCATTGGTGCACCAGCATGAGAGTCAGAAAAAGCCAACATCATGCAAGCACTGCTCAACAATAGTTAAAGCAGTGCTTTCAACAATTTTGAACACAAATCCAAAACACAGTCCCATACTAGCTGCTATGAAGAATTCTTCTCTCCCAGTCAAAATCAGTTTGTGTATATTGAGAATCACAGAACCACAGGATAACTGATCCTGGGAGGGTGCTCAGAAGGTCTCTTGCACAGCATCGTGCCCAAAGCAGGAGGATCAGACAATGCTTCTCAGGACTTGGTCCAGTTGGGGCATGAAACTCACTAAAGACAGAGGATGCACAGCCTCTTGGGACAGCCTGCTCTAGTGCCTCACAGATAAAAATTTCAGCTTATACCCAGCCTGAATCTCTCTTGCTGCAACATATTTTGCTTGTTAACTCTGATCCTCCCAGAAGCCCAGTTCTATGTGCTTGATGTCCTCTTGTAGGCACTGGAGATCTGTTAGATGCTCCAAATCTGCTGCTTCTCCATGATGACCTAGCCCAGCTCCTCACAGTCCAAGTGCTCCAGCCCCCTCTGCCTTGGGGGCCATTTTACTGAGCTCCAGTTTGCCCATGGGTCTTTGATGTGCTGGGGGCCCAAAACCATAGGCAGTATCCAGACTTGCTGAGTAAGGAGTGCTCTTTTCAGCAGATCTGTGCCCCAACTTGTCAATCATGTATATATATCACGTATAATTATAATTTATGACTATAAGAGAGATAAAATGGTGCTAAATAATAACTTTTTTGGATTGTTTCCCAAGGTGACATTGTATCTTGCCAGCTTTCATCTTGTTTCTGACATAGTTATTTTGAGCTTGGAACCTGTCCTTGTGAGAACTAATCTATAGTGTTTTTAATAGAGAACTATAACTTATCATTTCTTCAGTTGTATTTGAAAGAGGTCTATAGCTTTGATAATAAAATCAAAATTAAAGATCAAGCAAATTTCCCATAGAAACTAGTGAGATATTCACAAATGTATTTTGATCTAAGCCAAAATCCTGTCTTTCTTAGACAATCTTTTCCCTACTGACTTAATGGTTCTTTTAATTGCATTAGAAAAATGAGAATTGTGCATAGGGATGTTTTAATACACATTGCTTATATTTATTGAGATGTTGTTAGTTATTGAGATGTTGTATTACATGAACAAATGTGTTTGCTATTGGATTACAATGTTTAGACAGTTTCCTCTTGGACTTCAGCTATTCATGCACTACTTTTTTTTGTTACATTGCTCACTGAGATTTCATTTTGTTTTCTTTTCTTATGCTAGGTAACGAAATAAGTTTTTACCTTCACATAATTTCTGAGATAGATTTTTATGTTTGCAGTGGAATAGAGTTATGGTTTTACAGGGTTTTTTTGTACTATTGAACATAGGTTTTCCTATACTCTCCTATAACTTCCTCTTTTGTGTCTTCCTACACTATACCATTCACTTGTTATCACTTTGTGATTTTGTGGAAACCTTGCAGCATCCTTGAAGCATTTGTCACTTTGTTGATTGTCATACCAATATGAACAACTACAACGACCAAGGCTTTAAACCACTGAGATACAAGGAAATGTTTTTGCCTTGTACTTCAAATACAGGAATAGAACACAAAACCTTTTGAAATCACAGGCCAAGAAAAGCAATGCATCTTAATCAGCTGCATTGCTTTGAATCACAAACTGCATCAACAATTCCTGGAAGCTCATAGTAATCAGAAACTGGTTCCTGTAGTTGGCTGAACTATGGGAAAAGAACTATTCATTTTAAGCTTGCCCCAAAATTATTGAATTTTTTACCAAATGAATCATTAATAAAGTTTTTTTTAACATGATTTATCTAATATATGTGAAAATTACAAATATCACGCCACGCTGCAGAGTGTTGCATGTTGCCTGAGGCTACCTTACTGAAACATGCCCTGTTCTTACTCCAAAATTTGACAGATGCCAAAAGTTCACCCATGGAGAGTTCATGTGACTTACAATCTCCAGTACAGCATGGTGAAACTGAGACAGTGCTCCTGCTTAACCTATTGTCAGGATGCTTCTACCCTGCATTTACTCACCAAATATTTGTCATACAGCAAACTCAACAGTAAGAGACAGGATATTCTGCTGCAAATGCTATTACTTTTAAGACACTCAGCACATCTCAAGATACTTTAACATTCTTTACCAATCTCTGCTGTCACAGGATACTTCCATGATGCTCATACCACTTAATGCTTGTTACGGTGCTATTAACAATCTAGGCACTCTAGGCAGATGAAACTACCATTTCCTAGCTGATAGACAAAGACACATCACATCTGTAGTCTTAGCACCCTTCCTTTTCTGCATTCCTTTAATCTTAAAGGCATTTTCTCATCATAGAATAATTTCTCTGATTACAGTACTCAGAGGAGTCCTACTCATCAGCTTCACTCCTCTTTAACAGAATTGTTAAGCCTCCACTTGGATTTATGACTGGTATCCAGATTTTAGATGTTCAAACTAAAGTGCAGTGTCTATGAGGAAAAATTATCTGATAGCTGTACAAGTGGTACTTGTTAAAACCTTGTCCCAGTTTTCATGTTATTGTTGATAGTGATGATTTGATTAACTTGCTTAATTTGGCAGTTCACCAGCATTTGCTGATATTTTACACTGGGGATTTAAAGGCCCACTCTAAAGATAGTGAAAAAAAAATAGCACCCAGCTATCAGCTGGTCATAGCAATGATATGCTTGGGGCTCCTGGAAATTCTGGATATATTATCTTATTCGTTAACAACTCTCCTCACAAAGGAGAAAAGGAAGAACTACTCCTGAGTGTCTTCATTAAGTACTTGATTTCCTTTTTCATGTTGAAGAGGCATTGGCATAATAAAATCTATGGTTCTCTTCCCCTTAAGAATCAGAAATTGAGAGTCCTTGCTGCAGAAGTACTATCAACATGTGAAAGGAAGTTTACTGCTCTCATATCTCTTTAAGCCTAGCAGTTGCTCAAATAATCTGAACTACACCCAAGCATTACTGCAGTGAATGAGAGCTCTAGTGAAGAATTGTGCACAGTGATGCCATCAACAAAATAAGCTTTGCAATTTTCCACAGAAGCTTACCTTCCCCAAGCACCAGTGGTCTCCTAGAGAACAATACCAATACATCACACCGACATCTCTGCAACTGCAGCTTCAGATTTTCTCCCTCAGGGTCATTTTGAATTTATATTTGCTGCTCCTGAGACACTATAACAGCTCCAAAACCACACAGTATAAAACTCTGACGTAGAAGAAATATAGCTTACTTGGGTTAGCCAGCATATGTTGTGGATTGACCTTGGCTCAATGCCAGGTGCCCACAAACATTCTCAATCACTCTCCTCCTTGGTAGGATGGTACAGGGGGAGAAAATAAGATGGAAAAAAACTTGTGGGTCAAAATAAAGGCAGATTAATAAAGCAAAAGGAAAGGCCACATGCGTAAGCAAAGGAAAACAGAAGATTTATTCTCTACTTCCCATCAGCAGTCAATGTCCAGCCACTTCCTGTGAAGTAGGACTTCATTACATATAGTGGTTGGTCTGGAAGACACATGTCATTATAATGGATGTCCTTCCCCCTCATCCTCTTTTCTCGTAGCTTTTATTGCTGAGAAGACATCTTATGGTATGAAATATCCCTTTGGTCTGTTTGTGTCAGCTGTTCTTGCTATGTCTTCTCCCAAGATCTCGCCCATCTCCAGCCTACTGGTGTAGTGGGAATTTTGGAGAGACAGCCTTGATGCTGTAAGAGCACTGTTCTGCAGCAACCAAAACACTGGTGTGTTATCAACGCCTTTCTAACTACCAATACAAAGCACAGCACTATGAGGGCTGGTATTGGGAAAATTAACTCCGTCTCAGACAGACCACCCCTTATTCCACACCATTTACATCATGCTTAGGTCCCACTTAATTTACTATATACATATATATCTTCTAGACATCCCATTGCACTTAATTCTCATTACTGAAATCCTTTCTTATCAACAATTACAACTTAAGCCATGTAATCAAATAATTTTTATACCCAACATACAAATTTATACATTCTCATTATCTGCTATCCCATGTCCTTTAACAGGTGGATGTTACTCTCCCATTCCCATTCCAAGGGCTTCTTCCAGTCCTCCAGATGTTCATAAGGACAGGATAGAACTGTCAAGATGGGTGCTTAGGACAGGAGAAGCAATATGTTCAATCACTGGACAGCAACACCAGCTTGATTTGGGTCATCATTGCACTAGTCTGGTTCAGGTTGTTCCTGACACATTACTTCCTGCAGGGGAACTTTACTGCAACAGGGAACTTAAATGACACACCATTTTCCCCCCAATGTTAAATATCCTGGAGGCTCACACTGGGTCTCTCCATATTTCTGCATTACCTATCAAATACACTCAGGTCCTTGGGTGAAGACAACCCCATGAATGAGTTTGCCTTTTCGCAAGGGAGGAGCAATCCACATCACTTTCCCTGGCTACTTCCTGGTGTGCACTCCAGGGATCTTATCTTCTCCCATAGTATGTAGGACTTTTGTTTGGGCAGGACCAGGATGGTTAGCATATCCTCTGATGTTAACCAGCCAAGTGGCTTCTGCTAGGTTTGTAACCCAATGCTTCCATGCCCCATTGCCCAACACTCCGAATAAAGTCTTTGTCTATTATACCTCTCATTTTTTTCCAGAGGCTTGTGTGTGAAAGTGGATGTGATACATGCAGTCAATGCCATGTTTCTTTGCCCAGGAATTTATGAAGTTATTTTGGAAATGAGTCCTATTGTCTGATTCAATTCTTTCTGGGGAACAATGTCACCAAAAATTTTGTCTTTCAAGGTCTAAGATGCTATTTTTCGCAGTGACATGGTTTAAATGGTATGTTTCTAGACAACCAGCAGTTGTTTCCAACATGATGAGTATGCAGCATTCACCTTACAGCACTAAGGGACATGGTGTAGGGGATGACTTTGTAGAGTAGGGTAGATGGTTGGACTCGATGATCCCAACCTAGACAATTCTATGATTCTATGATTCTATGATAATTGAAGAACCCTTTCTTGTTGACTTTGACATCTCTTGCCTACTTTAATTCCAAGGAGGCCTTGGCTTTCCTTGTTTCTTCCCTACATAGTCTAACAGCATCTCTGCAATCCTTCCAAGCGGTCAGTCCCTTCTTCTAGTCAGTGTAAACCTCCTTCCATTTTAGTTTTTTCAGAAGGTCCCTGCTCAGCCACCCAGGTCTCCTGCTTCTCTTGCTTGATTTCTTGCTCTTGGGAATGCATTGGTCTTAAAGAAGGTAATGTTTAAATATTGCCCAGCTCTCGTGAGCCCCCTTGCCTTCCAGAGCCCTAACCTGTGGGATTTTGCCTAGCAGTTTCCTGAAAAGGACAAAGTTAGCTCTCTTGAAATCCAGGGTTTCAGTCCTACATGTTGTATTTTGTATGTTACGCACAATCCTGAACTCTATCTTTCCATGGTCACTGCAGCTGAGGTTGTCCTCAACCTTGATGTCCTCCACCAGACCCAATTTGTTCATCAGTACTAGGTCCAGTAGTGCCTCTCCCCTTGTTGGCTCTTCCGCTAGCTGGGTTAAGAAGTCTAATACTTTGGAGGAGTCTCTTAGACTGTATATTCCTGGCAGTATGGCCTTTCCAGCAGATATCTGGAATGTTTGAAGTACAGATTTCTGTTTCCAGCAGAAATCTGGGTGTTTGAAGTACCCTACAAGAACCAAGACCTGTGATTGTGAGGCTACTTGGAGCTGGTTGTAAAAGGCCTCATCCACTTCTCTATCCTGATCACGTGGTCTGTAATAAACACTCAGAATAGTGTCCCTCATATTGACCTATCCCTTAATCCTCTCCCATAGGCTCTCATCTGACACCAGGGAGGGTTTTAGGGACATCTCCTCACTCTCTCTCCATTCCTTGACTTAAAGGGCAATCCCTCCTTCCTCTCCTGTCTCTTCTGAAAAACCTGTAGCCCTCAATCAGCTCTATCAGATGTGTAGGAAGCTACCAAAACCTTGCCATGTAAATCCAACACAAATGTGCATACAGAATTTTTGCAGGTAAACACTGAAGACAGAAGAACGAGTATGAAAGAAGGAGAGATAAATGTGAAACATATCAGGGCAAGTGATGGGGTGGCAGCAGGAAGTAATCAGTGCTACAGTGCTGCTGTAAAGTGGTGATTGTAAAGTGGTGTTTGCAAAGTGGTGTTTGCACCTGAGGCCATTCTGGGATATTTAGGGAAAGACTGAAGGTGGGAAAAGGAGACATCAGAGTGGTTTGGGCAGATACAAGTGTGGGGAAAGAGAAAGTAAAGGGGAACCATTGGGGTGTGAGCAGAGGCTGGTCAGTCCATGTGCCTAACTGTTCCTGCGCCAGCCAGCACAGCCTCCTTTGTCTCCTCACTAAACTCCTTTTCAAATGTTTTTCCCAGGAAAGTGTTCCCCATGCTCCCTTCCCATTCACAGCAGGGTGGTAGAACTGGAGACACCTGGGGCATGCAGGGTGTGGGTACATGTGCAGGGGTTAACTTTTGTGTGTGTAAGGAGAGGTTGTGCCAGTAGCTGGACTGGGACTGCAACTTAGGAAGCCTGTATCTCTAACTGCCAGTTAATTGGGAAACTGGGTTCAGCTACTGAATAGACTGAGCATCTTAAGTCTAGCTACTGGAGAGATCCTTACTGTATATATGTATATACATGCATTAATTTTCCACTAAGAGACCTTCATCCTGAGCAGCCACTGAGGGGAAGGAGAAGAGGACTGAGGTGCTGTTTGTGTCCATGTCAGTGCAGTTGTCTTGGGTGGTTTGACACCTGTCTACATACATGTGCTGCATAGCACGTGCAGGTGTGTGGCTGCAGGCAGTGCATGTTCAAGTGGTGGGACCTGGAGGATGGAACTGCAGCAGCCTTGCCTCTGTCATGGTATCTGATTGGAAATGTGTAACAGAAATAGTTTGAGAATGTCACTAATTTCACAGTTTAACCAACAGGAGAAGCAGGCGGTTCATGGTGTTTTAGAGATGATTACTGAAATTTGAACCAAGTCACAACTACATGTGTTTCAGCCATGGTTAAGATGATTGATCTAAATACGGGTTTAGACCTCATAGTTGAGTAGTTTTCACCCCTCTGTTCATTTGGCTGAAGGTGCTAAAAAAAGGTGCTCCCTTGGGTTTTGAGTAGATGCCTTACTTGTTTATGCAGGGATTTCAGAACATTTCTTCCATTTCTATTGTGAAATGAAACATGCACAAATCAGGTCGCCAAAATTCATAAGGCTTAGGCCTAAAAGTAAAGGAGAACAAGCTCGAGAAATTGGAAAATTCTTCCAGGGTCCCTAGAAGAATGTACTAGGATCCCTAGAATTACAGGCCTCATGTAATTCAGGAAAAGTGCAGCTACAAACACTGAAGGATTTTTTTAGTATGCCTCCTTGTAAAGGTGGCCAGAACAATCTTGTAAAAGAAAGCATGGTGAAAAAACTCTGGTTTAACCACCAGTACATTATTTTTTTATATTAATAGGTACTATGGAGAATTACTTCCAAATGGCCTCAGTAAAAACTTTCCACTTGTTACAGGAAAAGCAGGTTAAATGGCTAGGGAATGAGGCACACAAATTCTCTAAATGACAACAGCTTGCAGGTACGGCCCAGGACAGGAGTAGAAGTTTAACCTTGAAGTTAAGATTTTATGCTTGTTGACCAGTATGGAAAGTAAGCTTTTGCAGTATGGGAGGAACATTTAGTAATGAATTTGGTAATGCATTTCTATCTGGTCCAAAGCAGACTCTGTAATGTAACACCCACACAGCCATCGAGATTTTGCTATGAAGGAAAAGATGGAGAAGAGTGAACCATACTTTGAATCACTACTCTCACACACAGATGTGCCTGCAAACTAATGTTTTATAATGGCTCCAGTTATTGCATTCAAGAAAAACCATACTGTATTTGACAGCCCAACAATTTCACCCATACATCTGGAAGCACTTGAAGCATGCATTACTCAGCTGTCCTACACTTAGCTCACTGTCTAATTGCTTTCCATCACCTGCAGTTGAATATTTTCATAGTATTTGAATGCTTACTTTATTTTTTTTTCAAACTGTGCTTGGAAATGCAGTTCACTCACACAATTCTTTTCAACACAGGATGCTCATAAACACACATCTGATGAGTCAATTCTATACATTTATTCTTTTGTTGCAGCATATTTGTGACCTTATTAGGCTGAAGAAACATGGTGAAAGGGTTAAAAGCTCATGGTACTGTATTCTACTTAAAGTAGATGACAGATCTGGTGGTAAAACAAGAGCTTGAGAAAACTTTAAAAAATTTAAAATCCACAGAAGAGGCTGGATTGTTAGAAACTCTCAGTAAGGAACTACATGAAAACGAAACAAGTAATTTAAAGACAGGGAAAAAGACAAAATAATTAAGACATCTCCTCATATGTTTGAAGATGATAGCCAAGGAAAGTAAAAAGACCCAGTAAAGGTGCTTCTTAGGTAAAATACAAACAATGCTTGAGTTACTGCTGCTTAAAGGAAGCAAGATTCCTATATAGATAGCATCAGCTCAGTTTAGAAACTATTATGCTGATGACACCTTCACTGGAGGGAATCTAGGAAAAGACTTTTCAAAAACTTTCTGTCTTGGACTTCTGGCTTGAAAAGTATATGTGCAACGGTATGCCTGGATGGTTCTCCAAGCAAATGATCAAGTATGAAGAAAAAGTCCCCTCAGGTTCTCAGAAATATGAAGAATGACAGAATGCTTTCAAATTTATTTTGTGGGTCCATTGGTAGAAAAACCTAAAGAAAATTAAATTTGACTTATAATTGTAGATCTTCTCCCTCAGTACTCTGAAGTAAGGTAGAAACATTTCTTTTGCAGCAGACTGCTGAGCAAGCCACAGCTGCAGTTGTGGTGAAAGAGGCTTTTTCTCTTTAGATAGTGCTGGCTAAGATTGAGTCTGACAGCTGAGAATATTCAAAAAAGTTAAGAGTTCAACAGCAAAAAATACATTTCTTATGAACTAAGCCACTAGGCATAATAGAACAGATGATTAAAACAATACCGAGGAAGTTGCCAGATGACAAAGGAATAATTGGGATTTGAAAATTCCCTTAGTTCCAACAGTTTTTCAAATCTTCCTAGCTACTAACAGAAAGTCCCTTTAAGGTAACAACAGGCTGAAGTATACACATGCCAGAAGATCTGATGATGAATATTATTGCTCTCAGATACAGGGGTAAATCATTATGCAAACATTATGTAAATTTCTGAATCAGGTACATTTGTAAGTAGCTACTAAATTAAAGAAATCAAAAATTAGAGCAAAAGCTTGTTTTGACAAATTTCAGAGAGACAATACCTGGGAGGGTGGAGATCTGGGAATGCAATTAGCCTATGCAAATCCTGAACAGAGGCTGTGTCACAAATGCAATGGGCTGTAACCAAACTACAGGCAAGGTCAACTCTTTTGCAAATTAAAGTTACTGGAGAGTAGAAAGCAATAGATAAATGTTACCACTCAAATCAGCTGAAATTGTGCAAGCAAAGAAATTTTTCAGAACTGTGCAGACCCATCTCTGGTGTATTCATGCGAAGATGTAACTGGGAAGAAAGGTTAATTTTTTGCCTCTTCCTTCTCAGTGTTTTTTAGAGAGCTGATTTTGCCTTCATGGCAGTTTTTGCAAAAACAGAGACTAAAGTTTAGAATTACTGCAATGATCACTATAAGAAGGAAAAGAAAATAATTTTTTAATTCATAACACTATTCTGACTGTGCACTCTTTAATTGAATTTATAGCATTAAAGGATTAAGTCCCATTATAAATATCATTTACTGGAAGAGACCCATGTTGACCCCAAGATATGAGCTAAGAACAAAGGAAGAACAAATCTTGATCCTGAGAAACAAAAATATTCCAGAGAATTAACTTAAAAATAACTTTACTGAAAATATTAGTCATAGAAGGCTAGAAGTAATTCAGAGTGATGTAAATCTGAAACAATTACAACCTTGTAAACATAATAGAGATAAGAGTTTGAAGAGTAAAATTCTCTTAATTTTCAAGATTTTAAGAAATATTAAAATCAAAGAATCATATAATTGTCTAGGTTGAAAGGGATCTTTCAGATCATCTAGTCCAACCAGCAATGGAACTCTGATAAAAAACCCCACACAAACCCCACACCACACCCAAAACAACACCAATCCACTACTAATCCATATCCCTGAGCACCATGTCAACTCATCTCTTGGATACCTCCGGGGATGGTGCCTCAACCACCTCCCTGCGCAGCCCATTCCNNGAAATATTTCCTAATATCTAACCTGAACCTCCCCTGGGGTAACTTGAAGCCATTACCCCTTGTCCTATCATCTGTGACCTGGGAGATGAGACCGACCCCCGCCTCTCTACAGACTCCTTTCAGGGAGTTGTAGAGAGCGATAAGGTCTCCCCTCTGTCTCCTCTTCCCCAGACTGAACAACCCCAGCTCCCTCAGCCTCTCCTCATACGACTTATTTTCCAGACCCCCCACCAGCTTTGTTGCCCTTCTCTGGACCCACTTCAGCACCTCAATGCCTTTTTTTTGGTAAGGGGCCCAAAGTGCCCAGCCACATTAATAAGCGCCTGGTCTTTTAGGGCAAACTGTCTTCAAGGTTTGTCTGTTGAGTTGGAAGGATGGGAAGAACTTTTGCTGCAGCAGAAGGGAAACTCAGTCCAAGTTCAGTGACAGAATATGTGTCCAGGGGAGAGCTTGTCTCTTACTGTGTAATTGTGAACAAAAACCTGAGTTAATAGCTGTACTACAAGTGTCTGAATTTAATTTATCACCATGTTTCTGGACAGCCCAGGGTTAACTTGTACACTAATTTACAGGTTTTATTGTTGCCTAAGCCAATCTGATCTTGTTCTGTGTTCAGCCCTATAATTTCTTCTGCTGTTTCTTGCCTACAAGCTGATCCTGGATTCCTCTTCTATGCAATCTTTTCAGTTTGGATCATAAGCAGAAGGGAAGCTTATCCTTAAGGATACAAATTAGAAATTCCAAGAACTGAATGCATATGAGAAACTAGGAGACATTAATCATGTACTTCTGGAAGAAAGTTATCTGTAGTACTGTCTGTGATTGAAGGAATTAGGGGGCCAATTACAAAAACAGTTTGAAATGTTATGGTAACCTTTTCAAAGAGGCACTTGTACTTGTAAATATAACGTTCTGGATGACTAAAACAGTATCTCTTGGAACAGCCCAATTTGCATTTGAAATGACAGTGCCTACCTGTGGTCTGCAGGAAGACAAGGGCAAGAGAAAACTGAAGAATCTGCCATCATCACTTGTAATGTGCCCCACAAAAATAAGCTTGTTACTTCAATAGGAAGAGTAATATGTAATGGAAACAAACAGTCGTTGCTGGTTAGTAAATTTTCTTAATTTTTTAAAGGTTGAGCTCTGTCTTATGACTCCGCTTTTCAACTAGTTTTCTAAAAACCTAACAAAAAAGAAAAGAACAACTTTAAAAAGAAAAAATGTTAGCCTAAATAGAAAAGCTTATGTCTATTGGAAAGAAAGAAAGAAAGAAAAATTACATTAATCTTAAAGCACTTCATTAACTGGAATAAGACAAGATATCGTGGAAAACCTGAAATGTGGTACAAATCAGTGTTTATTTTGAATGGACAAGATTAAATCATAAGCATAAAATGTTGGCATTAGACTTTAGCCTAATTATGAAGGTGTTAATAAAATTATACCGAATAATAATATAGTATTGTGTAAGCAATTGACATCATAACCAGCCAATGAGTTAATATGAAATTCAGTCTTCTAAGATAAAAGGGTATTTTATAACATTTTCCCAAGGTGACGTTGACTCCTACTGCACACCTTGCTGCACACATTGTTTCCAACAGGTGATCTGATCAGTGTTGTAGTGATGATGACACTTGTCTGTATTATATAATTTTTATTCTTTTTAGTAGAAAAATGAGCTATACTGATAATTCATAATTTCACTTTTTCAAAACACATATTACCTTTGATAACTCTGCCTGTGAATGTTTAGAAATATGCCTCTAACAACAAAAAAGCGAAGCAAAGAAATACTTTGAAATTTATTAAATGGGAAAACTACAGGGATTTGTCTCCATGAAATGTAAACTCCAACATTCAAAGTAGTCTTTTCTCTCTTTTTAGATTCTTCCCATGTGGTTACAATTCTCATCAAAGTGTTGAAATGAGACAAGGGCTTAGACTTTTCACTCATTGGGGCACCAATACAAAGTCGTCAGTTAGTAACCTCAATTTTTTCCTGGAAATCTGTCTTGTGCTTATGTGTGCAGAGTTATCCATAATGCCGCCCAAAGCCCTGTTCAGAGTCACTGCTCTCCAGATGATGTCCTCCAAGTTCTTAGCACACTCTCATCTTTGACTGAAGATACACAGCCTTTTGTCTGTATTAGAGCAAATACTATTTGCTTATAACCCACTTACCAAGTGAGCTGTGTCCTTTCTTGAGAGGAATATTTGACCTGCTTTGAAATCTAGCTTCTGCAAAATGAGTTGCATTTAATCATGATGCCAACAAGCAGTACAAAACTGATGACACACTTTGTTTCCTAGGATCTTGTGCAGCTGGATATAAGCTCAATCAAAGTCAACAAGCCTTGAATAAAAAGGATGAGAAATTCTTCATTTAAATGAACTCTGCTTCATATTTACTTGGCTTTTCGAACTCCTGAGCCTCAAGATTAATGCTGTAAACCTGTAAACTTAGTATTATTACCACTAAAGAACTATAGGCGTGTTCCTCACATAGTCCCTTTAGCTTTCCCAAAATTACAAAAAATATCTGTCAGTCAGCTACTGATCAAAGCATGTTGAAATAAAAAAAAAAATTCATAAAATTTTGAAATATTTAATTTCAGAGATAACTGCTCACTTTTTTTTCAGATGCAGAGTAAAGCTTTTAGTTTTGCAGTTTAGTTAAGCTGGCACTGTTATGAAGGTACATTTGATGGGATATAACTACAGTGGTTCTCTGTCTTGAGACTGTGTACTTTAGCAGTCCATGCACATCTGTCTCTGCCTGTGACAGTCTCACAGTGTCTGCTTGGATGAAGTAGGTACTCACTGTTCCTTGTGCCTTTTTTATTTTTGACAGAGAGCTCCTTCTTAAAACCTCTATGTTCTTGTGGGGTTTTTTGTTGTTTTGGTTTTGGTTTATTTTGTTGTTTTGTTCTTCTCTATAATTCTTAAGGCCTGGAAACATGTAAACATGTTTTATGAATTGAAAATAAGACTAAATAAATGGGTTTCTTCCTGTGATGTGGAAAGAAAGGACTAACCCTAGCTCAATATACTGGAATGACATCTTTGTTCTTGGGTGGCACAGGAGTGCAATGCATTTCTTTGTTACACAAGTAATCAGCAAAATAAGGTGAATTTCACACAATATTGCTCCACTATCCTTTGTTGGCTTGAGAAAAATTCCTGTTACTTTTCTTATTGCAGTGGTCAAAGGAAACATTTTGTATATGCAGTGATATAAAACAGTCATGGAAGGAATCAACCCCCATTATTTTTCAGAAAATCAAAAAGCAGAGGAAACTCTGAAATAACAGATGCCAGAAAGTAACTTGTCTGTGCAGTCTGCATTCATCTCTCTCCTTCTTGTATCCCCATTTATTTGCACAGTCACCTTTACACAGAATCTGCATCATGCAGGGCCCTCAAAAGGCAGCGCTCACTAGCAGTTGTTCACATTCCACATCATTCCATGTGTTTTTTCAAGTCTTGGTTGCTGATTCCTATTGAAACCTGTGTAATGATATATTATCAATTTTGCTTTCTATTTCTTGTGTGTTTTTTATCTCAGCCCTTGGCTCTTTGCCCGTCCTGCACTAGTTTCCTATAACTGACACATCATTCCTAATCCACCTCTGTCTCTACTGTGATTCCCATATTCTCAGTTCTCTTCCCACTGAAATCTCTTTACTCTCTCCTGGTATTTCACCTGACCTTACTGCCAAATATCCTTTTTTCTCACTACCTCCTAAACTTAGACTAATTTCTAGATTTTTCTTTACTCTTTCCATTGTTCTTTAGATTTCCACATGTCTTTTATTATATCTTGTCCTCAGTTATTGCCAGTTCTGCTGTCATCTTTTCTCTTTGTTCTTCATCATCTCAAACTCTGTCTGTTTCAAAATTTATCTGCCTAATTCCCAGTGTTTTCATTCAGGCTGTCTTAATCTCTTCCTGGTACATATGCTCTTGCCTCAAGAAACTTTTGATTGGCTTACCTCCATAGAGCTATATGTTCTTGTCCTGATTTGAGGTAAAACAGAACTAATTTTCTATTCAGTAATTTTACTTTTCCAACTGGGCCTCTTCTAACTAACTAAACTCTGAAATTAACAGCATATTGTTCAGAAACTGTTCACTCTCACAGTGATAAGACCTGATTATACCAAGGAATGGTATGCAGAGAGGCCTTTGCTTATACTTATTGCTATAACAACCAAGGTCAGGCAATTTTCGTTATTTGCCCCTTAGAGGGTCGGAAACAGAAAA
>BJBW01003660.1:0-11903 GCA_004320125.1 Scolopax mira
GGGGGGGGGGGGGGGGGGGGGGGGAGAGGGGGGGGGGGCCCCCCCGCGTTGGGGGGGGGCCCCCCCCGGGGGGGGGGGGGGGGGGGGGGGGGGGGGGTATCGTCTGCCCGGGGGGGTGACCCTGCAGTCCCGCCTGTCCCTCCGGGGAGGGGTGTCCCCGTCCCTGTCCCCTACCTGGGGATCCGGTGCGGGTCCCTCCGTGCGTTCCGCGGGCGCGCCCTGCCCGGTTCGGCGGGGGCAGCGGGGAGGCAGAGCCGCCCGGCATCACCGCCCCTTCCTCCCTCCTCCTCCTCCTCCTCCTCCTTCCTCCTCCCCCCTGCCTGCCCCACGGCCCCAGCCATGGAGGGGGGGAGGGGGGAGGCGAGGGGGACACATGGTCTTAGGGTGCCCCATGCACCCTGGGGTGCCCCATAAGGTCCTTAGGGAGACCTATAGGACATAGGGTGCCCCTATGTGCTCGGGGATGACCTATGCCCCCCCCCCCCCAGCTTTTCCCATGCCCCCCCCCACAGTTGCCCCAGGCACCCTCAGGGAGCCCCATGTCCCCTTGTGACTTGTAGAGCCCCCCCAAATGCCCCCAACACCCCCAGGTTGCCCCACATAACACCCCATATACACCCAGGATGCTCACAGGGCCATATACAGCCCCAGGTGGCCCCTCGTACCCCCCATACAGCCCCAGGATGCCCCCCTGCGGCCCCCATGCAGTCACAGGACACCCCATATACCCTCAGGGCACCCCATGTGCCCCTATATAGCCCCAGGTGGCCCCCTGTGCCCCCATATGCTCAAGGGATGCCCCACATACCCCCATATATAACCCACGTGGCCCAGTACAGTCCCAGATGGCCCCCTGTGCCCCCATAAACCCCCCAGGATGCCCCATACTGCCCCTGCTTGGTGCCCCACGGCACGGCTGTGGTGGGGAAACTGAGGCAGGGGGGCACCACTCAGCCGGAGGGTCACCACCCCCCCGTGCCTCAGTTTCCCTTCCCGGGGAAGAACCACACCACCCACCTCCTGCAAAAAAGCTGCGCAGCCACCCCTGAGCCCCTCTCCAGCACAACGGGACCCCAGCTCACTCCGCCTACAGATTTTTGCTGGAAAAAGCTTTATTTTCTGAGATTTATAAGCCCCTGGAGGCCCCTGCACCACGACGGCCCGGCCCGGCCCTGCAGCCACCAAGGACGGGGACATCCGACAGCATCCCACGTCCCCGGGGGGACCAGGGAGCAAACCCCCAGCACCACTGCAACCTTGTGGGGTCCCCCCAAAAAAATGAGGGGTTTTGTCAGCCTCCCCACAAACTCCCCCACCACGTGGGATGGAGTCGAGCGCCTCCGGGGAGCCCTTTTGCCTTCGTCCCCATGGGGGATCTGTGATGGGAAGGATTTGGGGGGTGCCCGTATTTTGGGGAGCTGGGCCAAGCCACCCTCAGTTTCTGATGCTCCTGGGGTTCATCAGGATGTCTCCTCCGATCCTGATCCTGATCCCAACTGCCTGTCCGACCGTGACTGCTGGCCAAAATCCTATGGGAGAGGGAAGAAGAGAAGCGGAGAGGCCCCTCACCGTGGCCTCGGGGCTGCCCGTACCCCAGATGAGGGGGTGACACCCACCACCCCCCCCTCCATCTCACCTGCCTCCAGCAGGCCTCCAGCATGACACCGGCACGCAGCAGGCACCAGAGCTCTCCCAGCAGCGAGACCAGGACGTGGAGGACATCACTCCAATGGCCGACGGTGAGGAGGAGGATGAAGAGGCCCCCCATCCGTACCAGCACCGTCTGGTAAACCCCCCACCCGTCCGAGCTCTGCCGTGACTCCTCTGCAAGGACACAGGGTTGGGGTGGCCACCATGGGGACACCCCGTCCCCTCCCCAAGCCCCACAACCTGGGGGCAAGGTGCCTTTTGGGGATGCTATGGGGTATAGCCCCCCCCGCTGCCCCATATACCCCCAGAATGCACCATATTCCACCCTCTATACAGCCCCAAAGTGCCCCCCCGCCCTGTGCTCCCATATACCCCCAAGATGTCCCATATATCCCCTATGCACCCCTACGATGCCCCATATAAACCCATACAGCCCCAGGATGCACCATATATCCCCTATACAGCCCCAAGTGGCCCCCAGTGGCCCCCTACAGCCCCAGAATGCCCCATACACAGTCCCAGGAGGTCCCCTGTGCCCCCCATAGAGTCCCAGGATGCCCCATATGACTCCTATATACCCCCAGGATGCCCCATGTACAGGTATACAACCCCAGGATGCCCCATACTGCCCCATATACAGCCCTGGGTGTGCCCCCCTTGTGCCTCCATACACCCCCCAGGATGTACCATGTACCCTCTATATGGCCCCAAGTGCACCCTCGTGCTCGCATATACCCCCAGGATGTCCTATATATCTCCTATATACCCCCAGGATGCCCCATGTACCCCCACGCAGCCCCAGGTGGCCCCTTATACCTCCATACATCCCCGTGATGCTCCATACAGTTCCATACACCGCTAGGATCCCCCCATATCCCCTATATACTCCCAGGATGCCCCACACAGCTTCATATACAGCCCCATGTATCCCCATATACATTCCCCTATGCCCCCATACAGCCCCAGGATGCTCCATACAGTTCCATACAGCCCCAGAATGCCCCATATATCCTCTATACACCTCCAGGATGGCCCCATACTGCCCCCAGGATGCCCCACACAGCTCCATATACAGCCCCAGGTCGGCCCAAATACCTCCATATAGCCCCAAAATGCCCCATACACCCCCAAGATGTCCCATATTGCCCATATACACCCCCTAGATGCCCCATATTGCCCCCATACTGCCCCAGGATGCCCCACACAGCTCCATATACAGCCCCAGGTGGGGCCCTATGCCTCCATATAGCCCCAAGATGCCCCATATTGCCCATATACACCCCCAAGATGCTCCATATTGCCCCCATACTGCCCCAGGATGCCCTACAGAGCTCTATATACAGCCTCAGCTGGGCCTTTATACCTCCATATTGCCGCAAGATGCCCCATATTGCCCATATACACCTCCTGGATGCCCCATATTGCCCATATACACCCTCAAGATGCCCCATACTGCCCCCATACTGCCCCAGAATGCCCCACACAGAGCTCTATATACAGCCCCAGTTGGGCCCCTATACCTCCATATAGCCCCAAGATGCCCCATATTGCCCATATACACCTCCTGGATGCCCCATATTGCCCCCATACTGCTGCCCCAGGGTGCCCCACACAGCTCCATATACAGCCCCAGCTGGGCCTCTATACCTCCATGTAGCTCCAAGATGCCCCATATTGCCCATATACACCCCTAAATGCCCCACATTGCCCCCATACTGCCCCAGGATGCCCCATACTGGGCCATACCCCCCTTTCCCCCCAAAAAAAAACCCCATAACTGGGGGTTTGGTCCCCTCCTCACCTTGCATGTAGAGGACCAGCAGGGTGTAGCAGATGGTGAGCGGCGTCCAGAAGCGGATGGCCTCCGCCGTGGAGAGGAAATCCCGGTTGATGAGGGCCACGGCGGCCATGTCGGCCACGGCGAAGGTGACGGCCAGCGCCTTCCTCAGCAGCCGGGGGATGCCGTGCCCGGAGGCGAGGAGGAGGATGCAGAGGCCGCAGTAACGCGCTGGGCTGTGCAGCTCGTAGAGGGTGCAGACGTGGTGAGCCAGGCGCCGGGCGTAGGTGGCCAGTAGCCCCGCTAGCCCCGCCGCCAGGGCCAGGTTGCAGGTGGAGTGGGGGGCCCCTTCCAGCAAGAAGCTGAGGCTGCAGGAGACCCCGCAGCCCAGCGAGTACTGGCACAGCAGGTAGAGCTGGCTGCTGTGGGCACCCTGCGAGAGCGGGACGGCCCCCTCAGCCGCTGCGGAGGTTGCGGAGCAGCGAGGGGATGCACGGCTGCAGCGCCATGCGTGGCCTCCTCCATGCTGCAGCCCACCCCTCTCCCCCATGGGTGCTGCTGAGAAGCAAGGGGATGCATGGTTGCAAAGCCATGCATGGTTTTCACCAGGCTGCAGCCCCCACAGGTGTCACATGCAGCGAGGGGATGCATGGTTGCAAAGCAATGCATGGTTTTCTCGATGCTGGACCCCACAGGTGCTGCATGCAGCAAGGGGATGCATGGTTGCAAAGCCATGCGTGGTCTTCTCCAGGCTACAGCCTCTCTGCAGGTGCTGCATGCAGCAAGGGGATGCACAGCTGCAAAGCCATGCATGGTTTTCTCCATGCTGGACCCCACAGGTGCTACATGCAGCAAGGGGATGCGTGGTTGGAAACTCATGTGTGAACTTTTCCATGCCTTCTTCCCTGTCCTCCCCACAGGTGTTGCATGCAGCGAGGGCATGCACAACTGCAATGCATGGCTTCCTCCATGCTGCAGCCCCCCGTAACCTTGCAGGAGTTGCATGCAGCGAGGGGATGCATGGTTGGAAAGCCACACATGGCCTTTTCCATGCTAGAACCACCATGGGTGCTGCAAGCAGCAAGGAGTTGCACAGTTGCTTGGCAATGGGTGGTTTGCTGCAGCCTCCTGCAGCCCTGCAGGCGTTGCAATGCAGCGAGGGGATGCATGGCTGCAAAGGCATGCATGCATGCAAAGCGACGCAGGGCTTTCTTCATGCCAGCCATCCTCATCCTCCCCACAAAGGCTGCAAGAAGGGGATGCACAGGCTCCTCCACGCAGCTCCCATACACCCCACGGGTGCCAGAAGCAGCGGGGGATGCATTATTTCGGGAATGCAACAGCCCTCATCCTCCCTGCAGAGGCTGCAGAGCAGCGAGGGGATGCAGGGCTGCAAAGCCATGCATGGACTTCTCCCCTGTCCTCCCCCCAGGTGTTGCAAGCAGCAAGGGGCTGCACAGTTGCAAGGTGATGCATGGCTTTCTCCACGCTGCAGCCCCCTGGATCCCTGCAGGCCCTGCATGCAGCAAGGGGATGCATGGTTGGAAAGCCACGCGTGGCCTTCTCCGTGCCTTCTCCCCTTTTCTCCCCACGGGTGTCACAAAGCTGCAAGCCATGCAAGCCACGCATGGTTTTCTCCACGCTGCAGCCCCCCCCGTAACCCTGCAGGTGCTGCATGCAGCGAGGGGATGCGCGGTTGCAGCGTCAGGCAGGCAGGCATGCCAGCGATGCATGGCTTTCCCCACACCAGCCACCCCTGCCCGCCCTGCAGAGGCTGCGGAGCAGCGAGGGGACCCCCCCACTCTGCAGCCCCCCCTCCTCCCCACACGTGTTGTGACCCCCGTAGTTGTCATGAGGGCTGCAGCCACCATTCCGTGGCCCCCTCCGTGCCTCAGTTTCCCCCCGTCCCACCTCACCTTGCCGAGGGAGAGGAGGGTGGAGACGGCGCGCAGGGAGAACTCCAGGACCACCAGCGCGGCCACCCGGGAGCCCACCAGGGCCAGCAGGGCCGTCAGCACCACCACGTGCAGTGGCTCCAGCACCCACCGCTGCGCCCGGATGGCCTCCTTCTCTGCCTGCCTCTGGGGGTCACTGGGGACAGCAGGGGGGACACTGAGCCAGGGAGGGTGTCCCCTTCCTCCTCCAGCACCTCCTAACGGGGTGACGGCCTCAGAGACACCCCCCTCTCCCCCCAAGCTTTGGAGGGGGGAGAGGAGGGCGCAGCCCCTGCCCTGCTCGGGCCACCACCAGCACCCATGGGTGCTGAGAGCCATCTCTCCCTCACCACCATCCCAGGAGTGGATCCCAGAGGTGGCTCCTCAAAACGGATCCCCCCACCCTGAGGCCGTGATGGAGGGGGAGAAGAATGGCGGGTGCTTACTTCAGGCACTGGATGTAGAGATAAACCTTCAGGAGGCTGCAGAGCACCGAGACGGCGCAGGCACCCACCAACCCTGCGGGGGAAAAGGCAGCAGCGGGTCACCGGTGTGTCCCCCCCCAACAAAGGGTGTCCCCAAGCTGTCCCCAGGCCACCCCTGGGGGGGGTCTCACCTTGCAGCAGGGCATCCAGCAGCGCCCAGCCCCACGCCAGCCCCGGCAGCCAGGACCCCAGAGAGAACATTTTTGGTGGAGAGGTGTCACGGCGGAACCGGGCCCTGGCTCCAAGGTCCATGGGGTGGAGGCTGGGAGCGGCCCCTCTGGGCTAGTAAATCATTGCCGGGGCAAGCCAGAGCAGCTGGAGCTCAGCTCTTCCAGGCCAGAGCTCCAGCTGCCCCGGGGGAGGGGAAAATTAGGGATGCAGTGATGGGATGCACATGGTGGGACCCAGGGACCACCAGCATCTTCAACCCCCCCACCAGCCCCATCATCACCATTAACCCCTCTCCATCCCGGTTTTCCACCTTATTGAGGTTATCGACCCCCCCCACGCACTCTTTTACACCGCCCCAAAGACCCCGAAATGACGCCAAAAAATAGAAAAAAAAAAAAAAACAAACCAAAACCCCTTTATTAACGGCGGCGGGAGCTGGTCCTACGGCCCCGGGGGCTGCTGGTGCTGCACCATCTTCCTGAGCTCGTCCCAGAAGAAGAGGCTGAGGACGGTGTGGGGGCCCAGGCGGAGGTAGACGGCCCCGATGCCCTTGTACAAGCCCAGCAGCCCCTCCTTGCTGGAGATTTGCAGGACACAGTCCAAAAAACCCCGGTAGAGCTTGCCCTGGGGAGAGAGGAACCGGCTGGCGCACCCCTGCCCTGGGAAAAGCCCCCCCCCTCTCTCTCCCACTCCAGGTCACCCCCCCATTTTTTGCCTCCCCCACCTCCCTCTTACCGCTCCCCGGGCGTCCACCGGCTGGTTGTAGAGACGGGTGCTGACCACGTCGAAGGGTGTCATCGTCACCGCCACGGCCACGCCGCTCACCATGCCCCCCGCCAGCACGGCCGCCCAGCTGCCCTCCCCGAACCACTGCGGGGAGCGTCGCCCCGTCAGCTTTCTGCCCCCCAACTCCCCCCCCNNTGCCCCCCACCCCCCCCCCCACCCCAAAAAAAAAAAAAAATAGGGGGAAAATAGGATCCCACAGGTCACACGTGGGTGACCCCCAATCACCTGGCGCTGGCAGACCCAGTCCTTGGCAGAGGCGAAGGTGGCCAGTTGGGCGGCCGAGCCCACGGCCACCCGGGGCACGGCCCCCGTCACCCCCCGCCACAGCCCCGCCACCCCGTGCTGCTTGTAGATGCTGGCGAAAGCCCCGGAGATGTTCTGGGGAAGAGAAGGAAATTTTGGGGAAAAAGCAGGAAGGGTGTATCCCACCCCCTCCTGGCACACAATGCCCCCCCCCCCCCGCCCCCGTTTGGTGGTGGGTGGCACGAAGCCATCGTGGCTCGTGTGCCAGGGATCCTAACGAGCGTCCGGCGTCTCCGTCACCCCCTCCCTGTCCTCGCACCCTTATTTATAGCAGCGTTAAATACCCGGTGGCCAAAATAACCTTGTCCTCACCGGGTCCTGACGGCCAAAGTGCCACCGAATTGTGCCCGTGTGTGTGTGTCCCCCCCCCCTCTATTGTGTCACCCCACCACCACCGACCCCGCTCACTTCATGGTTGTGCTGGTGGCCCACGGCCACCGCCGCCAGCGTCTGGGCTTGGAGGTGGGTCTTGACCTGGGACGGGGACAACGTCAGGTGACAAAACCCTTCCTGTCCTCCCCTCTCCCCCCCTTGATTTCCTTTCCCCCCCCCATCTCTTTGTAGCAGCTTTTTTGGGGGTGTTTTAAGCCCCCTCGGGAGGACGTGGGGTGCCCAGATGTGTTGCCAAGCGGCACCTCCAGACTTTGAACCCGTGGGTATTTTTATTTTCCTCCACCCCACCCACCCTGGGGCAAAGGGCCCCCCCAGAAACACCCGCTGCAGCCCAGCCCCCCCGCCTTAGAGCTCTCACCCCCCAAAAAAACCCAGGGTGACCCCCCCAAAANNGGGGGGGGGGGGGGGGGGAAGGAATGAAGGTGCACAAAGCAGCCCCCCCAACCCATTTTTGGGGTGAAGCAACGCAAAGCAGGGGGGGAGGAGGGATGCCCCGCGCCGGCGTTTGCGGGATGCAGCCGAGCTCCGGGCTGGAGCTTTTAGAAAGGGGGTGGTGTCCCCAAAATGTGTGTCCCCCCCTCCTTTCCCCCCCCAACACCCCTCCTCCCCCCCCCCCCCCCCCCCCCCCCCCCCCCCGAGCTGCGAAGGCTGCGGGGGCAGAGCACTCACCAGGTACGCGGGGCTGCCCACGAAGGCTCCCACCGCCCCGGCCAGGGCTCCGGCGGCCACCGTTCCCCCGGGGTAACGGGTCCAACCGGCTTCTTCGGCGCAGGAATAGCAATAAAACCGGACGCCGTTCATCAAACCCTGGTAGAGGAGCCCGGCCCCCAGACCCTTCTGCAGCCCCCGCAGCCCGTCGGCCCGACAGACCGCCCCCACCGCCCGCAGCACCCCCCGGTAGGGCCGGGGGTAGGTCCCGGGGGGCTGCAGTTCCCCCTGAAGCTGCAGCCGCGTCTTGACCACCTCCAGGGGGTTGGTGAGGACACAGGCCAAGCAGCCGGCGGTAGCCCCCAGCACCAAATCGATAGCCGGAGGGACCCCCCCCGTGGGAGGAGGAGGAGGAGGAGCCCCCCGGGCTACTCGGGATCTGGTTGGGGGGGGGTAAGGGAATTCATGCAAAGGGGTCGGGGGGGGGACCCCGGGGAAGGGTGCATGACCCGCCGCCATACAGCACCTGCCTGCGGGGATGGCTCCACCTTCCCCCCCCCCCCCCCCCCCCCGCACCCGCTGCGGGAAAAATAGAGGTGGGGGGGGGTGGGAAAGCGAGCGCCGCCTCCCGCAAACCAACGCACACCCCAATCCGAAGCCGCCCCCCCCCCCCCCCCCCAATTTGGGAAGGGATATAGGGCAAAGGGCAGGCGCGGGGGGGTGATGGGGTGTGCGTGGTGTCCCTTGTGCGTGTCCCTGTGTCCCTCCCGGCAGCCAAATCCCGGCCGTCACGTGACTCGGCGGTGCAAATAGGGAAAAAAAAAGGTAGTTTCTGCCCCCCCTAAAAAAATCGAATTGAAAAGGCGCCATAAAATTGAAATGAAAACCAAGGATGAGCTGGTTTTTGGGGGGGACACGCAGCCATCTGCCCGCACACACCCCCCTCCTTTCCCCCCCCCGCAGTCAGCCCCGGGGAGGGGGGGGATGAGGATGAGGACTGGCCAACTCATTGAGCTTGTGGCTGCGGTTTAGGGTGGGGGGGGGGCCGAAGTGGGGGTGTCTCACCTCCTTTCCTCCTTTTCCCGATGCCAGCCCCTCTCGGGATTCCCCAAATGCTTTGAAAATGGAGCTTTCCAGGTTAAAAAGCTGCGGGGAGGGGGGGGGTGTCACCATCTGTCCTCTGTGTGTGTCCCCCCCCTTGTAGCTTCCTATTTTTAGGGCTCTGCGGTGACCCCCCTGGGACCTGTGTTTACACCCCAGCGCAGCCACTTCGGTCATTACAGGGGTTGGGGGGGGGGAGAAATCCCCCAAATTCTCCTCCCACACCATGGTTGCCCTGTTCCCCATATCCCCCCCATTCCCCCTATCCCCCCCCATTCCCCATATCCCCCCCAAACTGCCCCCTTGGATCCCAAAAGGTGAGGGGGGGCCGCTGGTGGCTCCCCCCGTGGCTGTTTATTCCTTGTCTAGACTGGGAATATCGCCCGGATCCGGGGACAAACAGGGCTGGAATGTCGGGATGGGGTAATTCAGGGTTGAAGCTGCAAAGGTGCCCCCCTGGAAGGTTAACATCCTGCCCCCCCCTTCTTCCTCCTCCTCCTCTTCTTCAGCCTAAATATCCCCTTCTCCCTGCGCCAAAGGGAAGCGGGGGCTCCATCAGCCCGGGGAGGGGGGAGGAGGAAGGGCAGCCCCCAGCCCCGGAATTTGCCTTAGGGCCAAATCCGAGTTACCAAGGGATATTTATTTGGGGAGGGGGGAAAGGAAGTAGATGTATGTACATATCCATATACATTCAGTCACGTACATTTCCTCCCAGAAAAAGGCCCCCATGAACATATATTACATGAGAAGGTCTCCAGATTATTATTATTATTAATTATTATTTAAAAGCTGGGGTCGTGCCCCGAAGGGCTCACTGTAGAGGGCAAGTGGTGAGGGGTCCTCGCCGGCCTCGAACGCTGCGAGCCAAGATGGGGAGGGGGTTTGGTGGTGGCAGCCGTGTGACAAGGTCCCTTAACACACCTGGAGAAGCTGGGACTCCATCTCCTCCACCCGCGTCCAAACCTCCAACCGGCTTCTGAGGTCTCCAAAAACCCTGCTGGGCTAGTTAAGGCCAAATTGTTTTGGCCCCGGGTCCTTCTTCCTTCGCCTGGAGGGTGGGGTTGGTGATGGCCACGGAGGAGGAGGAAGAGGAGGAGGAAGAGGAGGAGGTGAAGCAGTGCCGCGCTCAGTGATTGTAATTAGCAAGGAGAAAACATGCTCGGGCGCCATTCAGTGTCCCCCCCCTTGTCACCTCCACCATGAACACACGTCCCCCTCCTGCGCCGTAGGGGGGGACACGCTCATTCCCAGCCCTCTCCCTCACTCCTCCTGGATATTATTCCATGAAAGGCAAATTATTTTGCCCCGTGGCAGCTGGATGAAGGCGCGGGCTCCCCCCGGCGTGGGGAAGCATCTGGTTTCTCCCCAAAATGAGTCCACAGCCCCCAGTGGGTGGAGAGGTGAGGACATCACCCATCCCCAGGCACCTTCCTGGTGGGGAGCGAGCGATGGCGGGAGGGTTTTTTTTGGGGGGGGGGGTGCCCAGTTGGCTGCGGGGCAGCCGGGTACCGGCCCCGCTCTCCGAAAAACAGAGGTGCCCCCTCTCCCCCCATCAGCCGTCCTTGCCCCCGGCCCGGGGTTAACACCAGGGGTCCCGCTCCGCTCGCCCGCGGCAGAGGCTGTCGCTGCGCTGCCAGGCGCTGTCGATGAGGCTCTGAGCATCCTCACATTTCTTCTTGGTGGCAGCGTCCAGGATGGCCTTGTGCAGGAGGTCGACCTGGAACCCATGAGTGGTGGGGGGTCAGGAAGGGAAAAAATAACAGCCAGCTCCCCTCCTCCTTGTAAAAGCACCTCAAAAACAGTGTCATAAATAGGGGTGATAGAACTAGGGCTGCCCCCGGGTTCCCCCCCACCCCTCCTTCCAGGGGGTTCAAGCTCTGAATTCCCACATCCCGTGGTTATATGGATCCCGTGGAGGATCCTCGTGGCTCTCCTGGCCTGTGGAGGAAAGGCAGGTTCACCCTGCAGGGAGCAATTGACCCCAGTCCTTCCTCAGAGGATGCTGTCCCCGCTCGCCCTTCCTCGCCCGAGGAAAGGTGTGAGGCAGCCTCGCACGCTCACCTGGTAGATGTTCCTCCACGCAGCCTTCAGCGCCGAGAGGAACCTCTCCAGTTCTGTAGTGCAACTAAAATACAGGACCCAGGGGGGCAGGAACTGCTTGCTGTCCTGAGCAAACTCCTAAACACCAAGAGAGAGGCTGGGAATCACCACCCCAGTCCTTACCCAGCGCCGGGCTGGCCGGTCCCGCAGCACCAGTGCTCACCAGGATACAGTACTCCTTGCCGGCCTCCGTGGAGATGGCGGTGATGTCCGTCAGCTCCGCGGTGCCCAGCGAGCGGAAGAAGCTGGTCTGACAGTCCTCGTGGCAAGTGAAAGCCTTCTCATCCGTCAGCACCAGGCAGCAAGGGACACAGGGTGTAGGGGCAACCCCCTGGGGGATCACCTGGACGGGGTGAGGAAAGGGAGGGGTTAAAATCTGGCACAAAGAAACACCATCTCCATGGGGTGGGGAAGAAATGGCTTGGGAGAAAACTGCCTGCTCCTCTGTTATGAGGAGAAGATGAAGGACTTGGGTCTATTCAGTCTGGAGGAGACTGAAGGGATCTGATCAACCTCTAAATACTTGAAGGGGGGGTGTCAGGAGGATGGGGCCAG
>BJBW01003661.1:0-86408 GCA_004320125.1 Scolopax mira
GCTGCAAGTGCCCACTGCCTGCTCATGGCCAGCTTCTTGTCCATCAGCACCCCCAAGTCCCTTTCCTCAGGGCTGCTTTCTAACACCTCGTTGCCCAGTCTGTACTGATGGCGAGGATTGTTCCAGCCCAGGTGCATAACCTTGCACTTGCTCCCATTGAACTTCATGAGGTTTACTTGAGCCCACTTCTCCAGCCTGTCCAGGTCCCTCTGGATGACATCCTGTCCCCCAGGTGTATTGACAGCACCACACAGCTTGGTGTCATCTGCAAACTTGCTGCTGTTGCTCTCAATCCCTCTGTCTATGTCATTGATAAAAATGTGAAACAGCACTGGTCCCAGCCCGGACCCTTGAGGGGCACCACTGGTCACTGCTCTCCATCTGGACTTAAAGCCATTGAGTACAACCCTCTGGATGCCACCATCTAGCCAATTCCTTATCCACTGAACAGTCCACCCATTAAATCCATATCTCTCCAATTTGGCAAGCAGGATGTCATGGAGGACTGTCTCAAAGGCCTTACAGAAGTCCAGGTAGATCACATCTATAGGTCTTCTCTTATCTAGTGACATAGTCACTCCATCATAGAAGGCCACTAGGTTAGTCAGGCAGGACCTGCCCCTAGTAAAGCCATGTTGGCTGTCCTGAATCACCCCTTTGTCCTCCATGTGCCCAAGCATGGCATCTAGAAGGATCCGTTCCCATGCAGTAGAATCTTGTAGAAGATTAATAAAGGAAGCAAATTCACGTAGTTTGTTCTTTTAGAAAGAATAACTTTACAGAGAGAGACCAAAAGTGCAAAGGCTCCTCCCCCCCGCCAAGTTTGTTATGGTTTTAATAGTGGTCCAGGTTTTATTTACAGTAATCCATGCAGTAATTCTGTTGATTATAAGTATCTGGCTCTTGAAGCAGTGTACCATTTTCAGGAGATGAAATATTTAGGTCTTCTTAGTTTGAAACCTGTATTTAAGTCCTCACTTTACTTGTGAAAATGTCAGTGTTTACAGATGTCGCTTTCCCTTTAAAATCCCCTGAGCTGGCACAGGATGCTGATGTCAGGCAGTTTGTGTTCCTTGCATTTCCTGGCTGCACCTTAACACTCTTCCTTTGAAGTTCAAAACCCTGCCTTAGAATACAGCCTAATAGAAGTAACTGTGTGTGTTTTAAATGCATCCCAATAAAAACAAACCTCTTTGTATGCTGAGCATTTAAATATAGGCTTCATCTGAAGTCTTTAATCTTTACACAATACATTATAATGCCTCTAGATGCATTTTCTTGGGATTCTGTCAGCTGTATTTATCAATAGCATTTATTCCTAGTGAAGTGGCTGGAGCTCTCTTGTGAATTTGGGAAACCAAATCCAAAAGTCAACTCATTTGCTAATGTAACATTGTAAATGGACAATCTTTGTTTTGCATTAGAATGAACTTCTTGAAGTTGTTTATCTGTGAGGCAAATCCTGAGTCATATTCTGTGAACTTACAGACTCGTGATTTTCCTTGCTTCTAGGTTTTTGATTTAAGCAAAATCACACCTGCTAAAGCCCTCCAGCTTTGTACCTTGCTGCCTTGCAGTGCTGTCAGGGTTCTTGTCTGTGGTGGGGACGGCACAGTAGGCTGGGTCCTGGATGCAATTGATGAAATGAAGATAAAGGTATTGTGTTTTATATTAAAAGACGGTGAAATGAGTTTTGGGGCTGCTAAAGTGCTACACATAATCTCTTACCTACATTTAATGTTTTAATCTTCCCAGATAAGCCTACAGAGAAATATTTGCAGAATTGCATATTCATACTGGGGGGAGGGAATGCATCTTGTTATGAGTCTCTGTCATTCAGGCAAAATATGAAAGCTTTAGATTTTAAGTGATATTTAAATTCATTCTTTTCTGTAAAACAAGAAAAGAACAAGCCGCAGAATATTTTATATGTTGTTCTTTCCTCTTTGTCTAAACAGATTTATTTTGTCATAAATGACATTGCTAATAATGGCCAATGTGCTCTGACCACGTATTTCTCCCAGACACTCAATCTTTTATAATATCCTCATAATCTTGCTGGCTGTGCTGGCTGCATTGCCAGTGCATGAATGAGTGCTGTAATTTCCTTCTTCTTGTTCTCATATATTCTAATTCATGTATCAGTCTACATTCTCGCTTAGTAACAAGTAGAGAAGGAAAAAATAAGCTGTGTGTTTACTGTTCATTTGAAACAGAAAATATTTCAATTTACAGTGTACTATTAAGAACTCCTGAGAAAACGTAAGAGTAAAGAATAATTACTGGGCTTTAGTGCTTTACCTAATAATCTTTTCTCTCGTGATAGAAGGGAGAAAATTATTCTTCTTATATCAGTGTCTTTTTTTCTTCCTTTTTTTTTTCTGAAGCTTTCTTGTTAATACATGAAATGTTGTAGTTGAAAACCATTATTACAACTTTGTGCATAGTCAAACTGAGCTGCTTTGAAATTTTTATGTACTGATAAAGTGGAAATGCAATGAAATGTAACTGTGAATGGTTCATGAATATGAGTATATGGTTATTTGGTCATGAACATTTGATATTTTGTCCCTCACAGCCAATATAATTGATAAAATCGGAGTTTTTCCTTGTTTCCGAGTATTCAAATTGAGCCATTGCAGTTACATAAATACTGTTATCAGCAAAACCTTTTTATCAGCAGTGGGCTATTTGCTCCCTTCATTTATCGTGACTCTCAAATAGAGGTTACCTGGCTGATAACTCTTCTTGAGAAAATAGTAACCATAATGCCACTTGTGGCAAGTACTTTTCACAGCTGAGTTTCAAAGGCCATAGTACATCTGAAATAACTGTTCACCCTTCTGGGGTAAAGAAAACAAAGACCTTTGCTAAGGTGCCCATTTTGAATGACTGCTTCTGTCGCTTACTCTGTGGTCTGCAGAGGTGATTGTCATCTGCTCCATCTGTTGAGGACAGTTGGATCTCGGGTGGGGGGGCATCTCTGAAATGTAGATACTGACTTCTTCAACTGTGTGAATTTCTATCTGTGGTTGAATACTTCAGCTTTATGTGCATCTGTTGTTTTAGACCTAACCTTAATTCAGTATAGAGCATTTTTGTGTCTTGTTACAGTTCACAGCCTTGCATGTTAGTTCTCTTTTTGTGTTTGTATCACTTCCCAGAGGTCTGAGCACTAACAGTAATTTACCACGGCTGCAGCATGGCAGCAGCATATAATTGGGAAATCAGATGAGAAGTTTAGGCTTCCACTTTTAGAACCAAAGCATCATTCTTTTGAAGGAATGCTCTGCTCAGTATTAATAAGGCATTGTTTACATATTGTGTCTATATTCTCTTTTCTTCTCACAATGGTTTAATGTTTCCTTTCTTTGCATTATCCCTATGATAAGTACTTAAATGTGCCATCTGCTATACTAATGCTGCCAGCTTTGTTGCACTGCACTGTGTAACAAGCTGCAGATTAATGAAGATTAATGATATTTATTTAACCTGAATGTTGGAGAAGAAAATGAATGCTGAAGAAGGAGCTAATATGCAGTGGTTTTGTATCCTAGGGGCAAGAACAATACATTCCACAAGTTGCAATTTTACCTCTGGGAACGGGTAATGACCTGTCTAATACACTGGGCTGGGGTGCAGGTTATGCTGGAGAGGTCCCTGTGGAACAAATCTTACGAAATGTCATGGAGGCAGATGGAATCAAATTAGACAGGTAAGTAACAGTGAGAAGATAAATTATACGGAGCCAAATACTGCTATAGCTCTACTGATACCCAGTTGTGGTAGGGTCCCAGTTTACGTATAAGCAGTACTTGTATGTATAGAAACACAAGTATTGCTGGAGGGAATTGCAAAATAACTGAGGTCCAAAATTGGTTTTTATTTTGTTGTTCTGCAGGGCTTAACTTTTTCATAAATGGCCTTGTAGTGGCCTTCCAACACCTAAAGGAGGCCTAAAGGAGAGATGGGGAAGGAACTCTTTATCAGGGAGTGTAGCAATAGGGTGAGGGGTAGTGGCTTTAAGCTGAAAGAAAGGAGATCTAGATTAGATAACAGGAAGAAATTCTTTAGTTTGAAAATGGTGAGGCATTGGAACAGGTTGCCCAGGGAAGTTGTAGATGCCCCGTCTCTGGAGGGGTTCAAGGCCAGGCTGGACGGGGCTTTGAGCAACTTGGTCTAATGGGAGTTGTCCCTGCCCAGGGCAGGGGGCTTAGAATGAGGTGGTCTTTAAGGTCCCTTCCAACCCCAACCATTCTATGATTCTATGATTTAACTGAATTTGAATCTTTTTACTTGATCCCAGGATGGATACAAGATTCCTAATTACTTACCTAGCTTTGATACTGAGAACAATCTTACATGATTCTAAGTAATGGCTATTGTTTTTCAGGTGGAAGGTTCAAGTAACAAACAAAGGATACTACAACTTAAGGAAACCAAAGGTATGGTTTGCAAGTATAAATATGGATCCTATGGAATACCTGTATGCTTATATTTATTTTTTTACCTGCTTCCCATTAAACACTGTGACTTTTAAATTGTAATAATAATAATATTTAATAAGACCATAACTAGAAGTTCTGTCTTACAGGTGTTCACAATGAACAACTACTTTTCTATAGGACCTGATGCTCTCATGGCTTTAAATTTTCATGCTCATCGTGAGAAGACTCCCTCTCTGTTTTCCAGCAGAATTATTAATAAGGTATGTTTGGTAAAGTGACATTTTATCCTTGTAGTTGTTGACTTAAGGCTGTTTTTTTGCTGTACTTCCCTACTTCATGTCAAGCCATTTTAGGAGATTGAACTAATTTTTCTTGGGGAGGGGATTCCATAGGTAAAACATGTTTCCCACCCACTCACAGGTGTTCTGCCTTGCTTCTGCTTACTTGTGTAGACAATATGCTCTTTGTTCAATTTCTGTTTAGAATGTCTCATTTGCTCTGAAACCTAACAGATAAGGACATTGCTTATATCCTTTTAAATTGGAAAGCAAGTTTATTAGGCAAGTTGTAGCCTGTCTCATGGAGATAGCTTAGTTGAAAGATGTGCATATATGTTACGTATGAACTTCAGATAAGGTTTGCAGAACATTAACTATACATGAATGTTTCAAATAGTCTTCACATGCATTGTCATCTTCTAACAGTATTTTCTGTTCTCCCTGTTTTGGTTTGGTTTTTTTATAGGCTGTTTATTTTTTTTATGGAACCAAAGACTGCTTAGTACAAGAATGTAAAGATCTTAACAAAAAGGTTGAGGTAAGTTTTTTAACTTGCTTATTCTTTGGACACTCAGTGGAGTGTAAAACCTTGAATGGCAGTAGAAAAGGGGAGAAGCTTTGCAGTTTACATCTATATGATATTTGTATAAAGACATCTCTGGACTTAGAGTATTTTTGATGTTCCTTTTGCTATCTGCAGCTTTTTTCATTGAATTAATGATGTCTTTGGGCTCACTGAAAATTCCTAAAATTTTTGTCTGGGCTTAACTCAGTCCTGTGAGTTCAAGTACTGACATTCAGATAAAATTTGCCTTGGCACCAGAGACTTGCTTAAATGAGAGTTCCTTTTTCTTTTCTTTATTATCTGAAATTTATTACTTAAGCTTAGGATATCTTGTGAAATCATAAGTAGAGGTGTTGGGTTTTTCGTTAAAGGATGAAAAGAAAACATGTCCTATTTGTGCAGAGCCAGTTGTTGTTCAAGTGGAAGCCTATTAAAAGTATAAAGAGAATAACTAGCCTATATTGCACTATTGAATTTGATCCACAGTAATTAACTTCTGTGTGTCTTTTAAAGCTAGAGTTGGATGGTGAGAGAATCGAGTTGCCCAATTTGGAAGGCATCATTGTCCTGAATATTGGATACTGGGGAGGTGGCTGTAGGCTCTGGGAAGGAATGGGTGATGAGCCTTACCCCTTGGCAAGGTACACAGAGCATCTTTTTCTTTTTCTAACTTTAACAGTTCTTGTAGTGTAAGCAGTTCTCTCCAGTAGGCTGTGCTTATGTAGCTAGACTTGTCTGAATGTCAGAAGGTTTCCTTGTGACAGTATGCTATCTCAGAGTTTTTATTTGTTTTCATCCTGTTGAAGACTTGGACTAAGTGCATCCCACACATCAAGTTGGAGTTTTTTTTAAGACCTTCTCAAAATGCCTGGCATCATTAAGCAACAGAGTTGAAGAGACTATTAAAAATAAAGGTAGCCTTCAAAAAGTAGAAGATGCATCTATTTCAGAATATAGAAGAACACATCTTAATAGAGGTTAAAATATAAAGTAAAAACAAAGCAAGCCAAAAATTGGACTCAAGCCAAACACTTGAGTGAATTGGCCAGTAAATAGTAAAGAGGAGAATAGGTGGGTACGTTGTTACTCCCTTTTGACTGACTTCCTTCTTCAGAAGCCATACATATAAGTATACTTCATAGTTCAGTTATAAGACTTATGATCCTGTATTTCTAAAACATATTTAGGCAAGGTCCTTTACCAAAACCTTAAAAACTAAGCCATTAAAAGATGTTCCTGTAGATTTATAATAAATGTGTGAAAAACATGTATTTGTACAAATTTATGGATGAGAAATTCACTATAGGCCTTAAATATGCACGGTGAGCCTTGGAAAGTCATATATCCCTAATTTCCAGAAGCTAACTAGAGTGTACCACCTGGTCTATTGCTCCACACCTGCATTTTCTTATGGCTTTCTTTGCTGTTGAGTGTGACTTGTTCAGCATAAATAGATAGTTTAAACACTTTTGTAGAATAACATTTGTGTTCTCTATAGGAATAGCTATAAAAGGACCGTGTGATATTTGGACAGGTATTTTAGAGCTCATAAGCATCATTAAAAAGAGTCTCCTTTCTTAATTCATAGACATGATGATGGACTTCTGGAAGTTGTTGGCGTTCACGGTTCTTTCCACTGTGCCCAGATTCAGGTGAAACTGGCAAATCCTGTTCGCCTAGGGCAGGCACATACAGTCAGGGTAAGTGGTGGTTATGAATCTGTTTCCTCTAAATTTTGTTTTAATATACAGTCTAGAATCTCAAGCACTCAACTGCCTGATCTGAAGTTGCAGTTTGCAATTTGCAGTTGAGCTAGATGTTTCTCTGTTTCTCCTGCTTAGCAAAAATTAATTATGTCATGCTTCAAAGTTCTCTGTTGCTGTGCTTGGTGGGCTATGAGTGCAACTAAGAACAAACTAAGTTTCTCCCTGGTCAGGCTGAAAATGTGCAGCATCAGTATATTGTAGTTGTAAAAGGTATCTGCAGGGCTGCTTTGAACTGTTGTGATTGTGTGTTCTTCTGTTTATGCCAGCTGATCTTGAAGAGTTCAAAGATGCCGATGCAGGTGGATGGAGAGCCGTGGGCTCAGGGGCCCTGCACTGTTACCATAACTCATAAGACACATGCACTGATGTTGTATCACTCGGGTGAACAAACAGATGATGATGCTTCCAGCGCGTCTGAGCAGGACCACGTGAGAGAACAGACGGATGAAGACATATAGACGTTGCAGAATTTAAAGTAACACAGTGATGAACTTCAGCTCTTTAAAAACAGTGAGAACACCTAATAATTTAGTTGTGAGGTTCATGCTTGTGAATGAACTAGAGCTGAGGAAAAAGCCGTGATTTTATGTTTATTAAAACTTTCACAGCTGAATTACCACAATTGTCTTGCCTTTTAGATTGGTGGTGATGCCCAGCCTTTCTAGCTGGAGTTTAGTTACTGTAATGGCAAGAAAGAGATGGATCCAGTGGCCCTTTCCCGCTGTGGAATCAGATCTTCTGCACATGCCAAGTACAGTATGCAAAATGTCTGATACCCTTGGAAAGAACAGCTGGGACTTTGGCCTGCTTCCACCTGCCCACTTCCCCAGAACAGTTTCCAGAACAGAAAACAAGACCAAGTAGAATGTGGGCTGGTTTTCTGACAGCAGCCTGGCTGCCATCTCTTCTTGGGAGCAAGACGAATGCTTTCTGGGCACCAGGTGGTGCAATGTGTATCTCATAGGCTTGGCTGGCAGAGCAGAGGATCTGGGAGCTCTTGGGAAAGGTGGTTAGCAAGAAATATGGTTTTGGACCAAAGGTTTCTGGAAATGTTCTGTTAGTGAGTGACCTTTTTCAGTGACTTTGTAAGTCATAGATAGAGTACTCCTGAGGTCCTCAGTACCCAAGCTACAGTTTCAAAATAATTGTACCATGACTTGCACTGAATGATGCTGTGACTGACTCTGCTTCGTTTTAGTGAGAGGCTAATTCTAGTTTTTGTAAATAGCAACATCATAGTTTCTCAAGGAGGCTTTTTGGACGAAAACTTGGACAAAAGAGCTGTCTTTTCTAGATGCTTAGGGAAGGGTTTTAAACAAATAATGATGATTGGCAAATGTAAGGGGTGATGGTTTAAAGTCTTGTTAAAGATCTTGCTTTATTTACAATTATTACAATTACCAGAAAATAATGAATAGTTAGTTTCTTAACTGTTTCAATTTTAAGCATGGAGGCTGAGAGCTAAGTTTGCAAAGGTTAGCAAGTTCTGGCATTCACATGTGTAATTTGATCGTGAAAAAAAGCATGAAACTATTTGTTTTCTGACTGGCTCTTAGGGAATCAGAGATAACCTTGTTGGATCTTAAACTTTATTTCCCACCTTAATATAGGGTGAGAAAAATATTGATGGTCTGTGCTGATTGTGAAGGGTAAGAACATATACAACAATACAGTTGGCAGATCTGTCAGTATCTGAAGCTTCTCAGGTTAAAAGCTTCTCAGGTGAAAACATCTTCATGGTTAACAGAAGTAAAAATGTGCTATAGCAGGTGAGAGCTATATGATGAGATGTAAAGTTTGTCGCTAAGTAATTCAGCTAAGACCAGTTGAGTCACTGAAGGTGATCTAAGTGGGAAGAGAATTTATGCTGAATGTGTGCTGTGTAAGCCAATATCATTAGAGAAGTTGAGAACTTTGTGTTGCTGCTTTTGTCAGAATTCCCCCGATCTTTTTTTTTCCTTTTTCCTTATGTTAACTGAAAGTGAGGGGTAAAGTAGGGTATGTTTCTAGGTTTTGTAAAATGAAACTTTTTCAACAATCTATAAAATGATGTTTGCATTGATGAATGAACTATTTATATTTCAAAATAATTTATTGAAACCTTGGTAGAGTCAGTATTTTTAAAACCTTAAATTGTAATCCTCTTTGGAGAGCATTTTTAACTTGATGTTATTCATTGTAGTAAGTGTATGTACTAGATCTTCGATACTACTGATTATCAGTGAATTTATAGCTGTCTGAAAATGTGATTAGAGTGTAATGAACTGTAAAGCAGAAGCCATTTGTAAATTCCATGTTCTTTAGCCTTATACTCCATGGCAGGGGGGTTGGAACTAGACGATCTTTAGGGTCCCTTCCAACCCAAACTATTATATGATTATACACCTCATCTTAATTATTTTACTGTATGTAAATATATAGAATAAATTAATAGTTAGATCTATGTAAAAAGTGTTTAAAATACGCAAAAGTATACTATGTTTGATAAATCCACTACCCTTTTTTCTCTTGGTTCTGAAGTTTAATTTTTATTAGCTTCAAAAATATTACTAATTAAGATATTAGTATTTTAAATTATTTATAACCATCAGCATCCTAAAAATTGTTACGTTCTATGCTATGGTTGTTGCCTAACTGTTGTTTACAAGCAAACGACAAGTCTCTGGAAAAGCAGGGTATGTGCTATGAAAGGCACTTCTCATCAGAAGTATTTTCTCATGAGAAATGACACCACTGGCTACTCAATCTAAACTATTTATAATACAGTTTAAAGAGTTACCTGAAGTTGATCAGCTGGTTATTCAAATTGTTTGATAGCTTAAGAACCTTTAACTGTTCAAAAACTTTACCCTTTGAGCTTCAGATATCTAGAAAAAAAAACCAACCAAACAATTGATGCCAAGACTTTGAAAGTCTCCCTTTTTCGCAGTGGATGTGCTGTCTTCTCCACGTGGGCTTTGCCTGGGTAGGTCCCAGGGATGATATACCATGTTTGTGCAGGCAAGATCCCCCCACTTACTGTGGCTTGCTGGGAGTCCAGTCCTGGATGTGCAAAATCCTCTTGGGGAAACATAAATCCATCATTCCTCTTGGAGAAACAAAGGAGTATTAGAAGTGAAAGTAGCATCTAATTGGGTGCTTGTTTCAGGAAAACCCCTGATAAATGGTCTTTTGTATTGGACAGATCACCCCCTTGCGTGTGGAAGTGGAGAAGTTTGTGTTCCACAAATTGACTGTTAGTGATTGCAGCAAATGATAGGGAGAGAACGGAGCCATTGTAAGCATGGGGAAGCCTCTTGTAAAGTTGTATTTATGGTATAGAGAACATTCTGTGTTATTTATGCTATGGAGAACATACTGTAAGGCTGAAGTGTCCAGTTCCCAATCGCACATAGGGTTGTCATTCTGTTGTAACAATATGTACTGTCATCTGAATGACAAAAAGGTTATTTTTAAACATACAGTGTTAGCTCTAGAATGTATTGGGAAGTCTTGCTGTTCCCAACGTGCTGTCCCTTTGAACTCCTTTCCAGTATGTTGCAAATTGGTTTAAAGCCAATTTTGGGTTTGGGGTTACTTTTATAAAACTGTTTTAAGTTTTAGTCCAACTACAGACAGTAAATGTCAGCAAATGGGCTCCCAGATTCTAGTGCTAGCACAAGTGGACTTTTCTAATTTGTAATATAGCCGTAACTGATAATGCTGTCATGTGTCTCTTGTGACTGTCAAACTGTTACATCCTTTATTTAATGTTGTAGGTGCATAAAGCATTAGTACAAATTACCTACTCTGTAGCTCTCTGAGGATTGGAAACCTGAAAATACTGCAGTACGTTCTCTATCCAGAAGAGGGTACTCTGCAGGTAGCTCGCGTGTCCTGCACTGAAGAATTTTCCCTTACCCTGTTAATCATTAACATTGGAAAGATAGTGGAAGCAATGTTTCGAAAAGACAAGTAATGAAGAGTTTCTTCTGGCAGTCTTCATATAGTATAGCTTTGTGTAAAATGTACAGGGTGAATAATATCAATTGTCAAGCACCTAAAAGTGAATTCACAGAGTTTATTTTTAATTTAGTTGCTGCATGCAGTCGCTTAACTGAAGTTTGGTCAGAGTCTGGTAACTTTGTTTGCTGTAGGTTCTCAATTCCGGGACATGCAATATGAAAAGCTTACCCTTGTATGGAGCCAGCTTCCTGCCTGGCTGAAACCTCACTTGTTTACAGGCACATTGAGAGGATGGGTATGTGTGTTTTAATTTGTGCTTTCATTTCAGCAGTTCACGGCAGGGTTAAGCTGTTTCAAATGCCATCTGCATTTTGGCTTTCTCCATGTCTTGACTTTATAAAAAGGTATCCAAAGCCCAAACTTGTATTCTTTGTCTTCAAAAACAGCTAAGGTGAATGGCATTCACTTAGGTTGTTTTGGGGTTGTTTTTTTCCTTAGTATGTCTATTGTTCCTGGTATTAGGGTAGTATTTAGAGCATACTTTTAACAGCACTTTGGAATTTCTGCAGTTATTAGAAACCACAAGACTGTGTTCTTTTTCTACTACAATGGTGATTTTTCTATTTCAAGTTAGAATGTTTTTCTCAGCACTGTTACGAATTGCATTTCATATTCCTAATGTAAAGACTGCATAGCATAATTTGTGCATTTGATACTCTTTTTATATGTTCACTTTTGATGTTGCCCCTTCTTAGTTTTTTTTTTTTTACCAGGTGTTGCTTTTCTTAGACACTAACTTGGAACACCGTTTACTTTAGTTAGGAGCTTTAAGTACTTGCTCTCAGAAAACAAACTCTATTTTTTTTCCTTCTTGCAAAAGAAAATGCTGCTGTGTTTGAACACACTCAGAGAAAATCATCTTGTTGAGGCAATGCTTATAGCAAGAGTAAGTTAAAAGTTTCTTCTTTATAACTTCAGCTGATTCAGGTTCAGAATTTATTCCCCCATACGTTTTTTGTCTTGCTAATGTTTGCAGCTACTCAGTCAGTACTTCCTTCAGTCATTTCATTCCTCACTTTACACTGGCTCACTTTCAGCCAAAAATGTCGTTTGGGACAGTATCAAAAGCTCTGCTGAAAAGAGGGTAGTGAGCTTCTCTTCTGTCTGCTTTTGTGCCAGCTACCTTGTCAGAAAACAAGATTGGAATGGCTTCACACAGCTTGTTCTTAGCCCAGTAACCCACCTGTTCGGCTTTTCCAGTCACCATCGTCACACCTGGAAGACATTAGAAAGGACTCCAAAGACTCCCAACTCTCCTGTCCTATTTTGAAAGTGTGGTTTTTGCTCTTTGCTGCTAGGGAGGAATGTCCCTGTTCTCCACAGGTTTTGAGAAGTGATAACGGTTCTGGTTTCAGTTCAGCCAATTCCTTCTGGTTCTGCACTATGTTGCACTGAAGCTCACAGCTTTTATTGTGTATGCTGTTGTAGCTCACTGGTTAAAAACAACTGTAAAGCACTGTAGCTGTGAACAGCGTAATGGTATCAATGTTACGGGAGTTACTCTTTTTTTACTTGGCAACAAAAGCTTTTTGGTAGAACACCACTGTAACCTAGTTAGTCTATGAGTAAGAGTAAGACACTTAAGAATCTTTGCATGTGTTCTAACTGAAAATCCTTTTTTTTGCTCTGTATTTCATACTGATTGCTAGTAGCTATCTTCCTTTTAGAAAAGAAAAAATATTTAACCCTTCATTTAGGAGGAAACTAGGATATCTTGAGATTTAAGAATACTAGTACATAACTGATCCTGCTGAATGTGAACCACTTATTTAAAAATGCTCTGACCTTTTTTTCTGAGAGATCGTAGCTGCTTCTTAAACACAGGAATGAGACAACAGAGACCACTTGTTCATTTAGCAATTAAGTCTACTGAGAGAATTAACATATTCTCTATTTCATCCTCATTTAGGCTGCATGATCAAAGAGGCATCAAAGCACGGCATGATCAAAATTTCTTTATCTCACTAAGAGTGCTGAATACACAGTTCAGGTTTTGGGCATCTCAGGGAGAGACTTTGAGCTGGAGTAAAACCACATGCCTTGACTAAACCTAGTGATGTTGTGTGGACTTACATTAGCTGAGGATCTAGCCATTAACTGTTCAAAACTATGAAGGTATTCAAAATTTTACTTTGTTTCTTGTTGATACTGCCCTGTTTACTGTGCTCTATACCCTTGTTGCTGTATGTAATTCATTTTTTTGCATTGTTTCATTTGCAACTTGTTTGTGTATTTCAGCCTAAAAATAATTCTCTTTTTAAGAGTAAGTGGGAACTTACATTGTGAGTTTATTGTATTCTGTATCTTCAAAGTTTACATCACTCAGAAGCCATTTTGTCTGCTACCAACTGTTGTAATCGTTAGAGTACCTCCAGCCATCTTCTCTTTCTAGGATTTTTATAGTTAGCGGATTTTTATTTTTGTAGCTTGTAACTTCAATATGTAAAGTAGTTATTTCTACATAGTAATTGGTGATCAGAATACTGTAAAAATGTTACTTTTAAGAGCTGTAACTTTAAGTTAGTAATAACTACTTAGAAGAAAATAGCAGCATGTTAAAAGCTTAAAAAAAATTATTCTTTAGCTTGGAAATACTGTGATGCCATGACTTGGGGTTTGCATTGAATGTGTTTATGCATATATTCTCAAGTTGCACTAAATAGGAAAAAATGAGCTTAAAATGCAAGTAATAGATCAAAAAGTAGAATATATAACATCTTAGGCTTTTTTCAAGGAAGGAAGGTGACATTTGGGATTCAGTATTTTTTTGGTTTTCTCACAGAACAATAAGGAAGGAGCGATCACTATGCTCTCGACAGTTTTTTCCTTATGCTGCAGTTTGAGATAGATGATTTTTTTTTTTTTTTTTAATACATATATATATTTTAAAAAATCTAGTGCCCAAATGTAAGCAAAAGCTGCTTGCACCGTTTCCACCTCTTCTCGGAGCAAAACCTTAGAGCAAACCTGACTGCTCCCAGCTGTAAGTATGAGACATCTTACTTGCAAGGAAATAACCAGCCAATATAATATCAAACCTCCAATATAAATGTTTAAAGCCAAAATTTGCTCTTTTTTCTTGAGATCAAGTCATGCTTTCAAATCCCAAATGGTTTTCCTGTTGTCTTTTAAAAGGCAGCAGGCTGAAATGAGAGACTGAGGAGGTATCACTGTAAAAATCAGTCGCAAGATCTGGGCAGTGTGTTCTTTATTTGCTGCCCAGGCCCAGGAAGTGGGACATCTTATAAAAGTCTCTGTGATGTTTGCACCCTCACTGGCTTTCTTCAGTGTTTCTGAAGCGGGTGATAATACTATTGCCCCTGTAATTGTGACGTTTGCTCAAGTCATTAGGTGTGGGTGATGGGTATTGTTTGAGTACTTGGGCCTGGTTCTATGTAAGAAGCTGCACCTTCAGTCGCAGAACTCCACCGGTTCCGTGGTGGTACTCCATGTTAACACCAGTGCAACTGAAGAAAGCTTTTGTCTTCAGACAGTTGTATCATGGCCCAGCTTTTGTGACTTAAGCTCCCAGAAGGTTCTTTTGAGAAACATCTGCTCTATATTCTTCATAGAAGTTTGTAAATACAGAATTTTCACAGCACTGACTCTGTTATTGCGTTTCCTAATGCAGTTTGTTATTTTTGTTGTCTTGTTATTTGTACTGTATTTCTCTGTAGGATAAAGTGTGTGGATTAAAGTATTTAAACTCGGTTTTTGCTGTTCCTCACTATGTAAAAGCAAACGTTACAGATTTTCAACTCTAACAACCTGGTGATGATGGTAAGTGCCTGGCTCTTAGAGGGCTGCAGTGTGAGATGCTAGATGGTTTTGAGACCGGAGTTGTTGGACGCTGCAGCCATCCTTCTGCCCCAGATCCCTGCCGCAAAGACCAAGTGTTTCAAACCTGAGATACGCAGAAAAAATTCTAGACAACAGCATATTGTCAATCAGAGAGAAAGCTAATGCTGTTTGGTAACCTACAAGGATGTCTCAGCAGCTGCTTGCCCCCTTCTGGTTCTTCCTTCTTCATGCTGTGTTCACATCTGCGGAAAAGCTGAGTTTGTAAGGCATAATAGATGCATTTAAAATGGTTTAAACCCCCAGGCTTCAATGGCAAGATGAAATACCTATATTGTTCCTTCTCGCCAGTGTTGGCAGTGATTTGGAACCTTAAAACAGTTTGTGATGCACACTCTTATTTAGTCTAAGGGAGGGAAATAGGCCTACAAATTCCTCATCTGTAAAGAGTTAATTTTTAAATGGGAGTTTTAAGAGGAGATGTTTTGGTGTTAGTGGTGCTAACATAAACGGGAGGGGAAAGGGCTGCTGAGCCCAAAATGCACCTGGGGCTTCACAGGGAAAGGGGAAAGGCTGCTGCTGGATCAGAGATCAAGTGGCTCAATGCTTTCTCCTGATGGCAGCAGATGGGTGACCTGGGGCTTTTGGAAGTGAATAACTCCTGCTGTGGAGCCACTTTATCATAGTGTCAGTTCTCTCCCCAAGTTCTCTCCTCTGTTGCCCCACCTCATTTGCACAAAAGAGGGAAGGGCTTTGGCCTGAGAGCTCCTATATTATGCCATGATCAAACCTTTTAAAGACTATTTGTGTGGTGTTTTCCATTCAAGATGGGGTCAGAGCACAGATATTCGACGGGTTTTTTTCTTAGATGGTAAGACAATAGTTTCACTGAGCTTTGAGGATCACTGGCACTAACGTTAATACAAGATCTAGATTTAATGCATTTTTAAATGTTTTTAGAACTGTTGGAGTGAACCATGCACAGCACCAGCTTGAGCCAGATTTCAGCCTGAGGCTGTGTAAGAAGTCGCACACCGGGTACGTGTGGGGAAAGACATGGGATCTTAAAAAAGTGGAAGTCACAATGGAAATAAAAGTAGATGTAAAATATTTGGTGACTGAAAAGCAAAGTGGTTGTGTGTGGGTCCAAATAAGATTCAGGGAGTCCGGTGTTAGACACTTGAGGGCTGAAACTCTGATTTCAGGATGTCTCCTCTAGCCCTGGTTGCAGAAATGCAACAGGCAAACTCCGCTTCTCTTTCCATCTGCATCTGTGGGCAATGTGAGACCACGCTGTAACTGCACGGCAACAGATGGCCAGAGCCCTGGTACCACGGGTGCTGCCACGCTGAGGGGGAACAATGCCCTGCGGACCCCAGCGTGTGCCACCCAGCAGCGCCGAGGGGCATTGTCCCCGGCCTGCTGCGAAATCCCAATTCCATGCTTAAGAGTTGCAGAAAAGAGCAAGACCTGCAAAAGAGCAGCTCTCCATGTTGCTCATTGAAAATATGGAAAGGGCAATGCATATAGAAATCTAATTATTGGCAGGCACAGCCTGTCTTTTAGCATGATAATTTTGGGCCTTGTGCTTTCTGGTACATGGACCCCTCAAAGATACTCATGAAAACAAAAGTTAAAACTATTGAATTTCCATCAATCATCCCATGTTTGCTTTGTTTACGTCGATGCAATTTTTGTTTGTTCCCAAACTGCGATGAGAAACATTATTAATCACTTTTAAATATTTTTAAAGGCCAAGGGAGGCTGCATGGTCCGTAGGATGCAGAACGCGGTAAGAAAACCGGGATGCGACGGGGGGAGCATCCCCATTGTACCGCCCTCCCGTCCCTCCCCCGCCTCTTCGGGGGTCTGTGTCTCCCTCTGCCGCCGCCGCGGACCCTGCCCGCCCGGTTGGTGCTCGCAGAGCGACCCGGGGGCGAGGGGACGGCGGGGACCCGGCACCCCCCGCCTCCCTCCCGCCCGCCCGGCCTTATAGCCCGGCCCGGTCTGGCACGGCCCGGCGGCGGCTCGGGGCTCTTGGAGGGCTGGGCGTGGGGGCGGTGCGGCCCTGGCCCTGGCCCTGGCCCTGGCCCTCTCTCTGGGCCCTGCTGCGGCTGCTGGCGAGCGGCGGGCAACGGCCGAGTGCCACCGCCCACTGCAGCTGGAGGGGCAGGCAGGCAGGGAACGGTCCAGGAGGAGGCTCAAATCAACCGGGGGGGGGTGTCTCGGCGGGTCCGTGGGGTCTCGCCCGTCGGGTAGGGAAAGGGAGCGGCTGGTCACGGTGAAGGAGGGTGGCAGCTCCGCTTTGCCGGTTGGTTTTTTGGGGTTTTTGGGGTTTTTTTATGTGATTTCCACAGGAAAATACTTAACAAAGCTTTCTCAAAAACTTTACAAAAACTCTATCTCTTTCCACTGAATCCTGCCGTCTTTTCCTGTAACTAATTCTGCTATTACGGATTTGATTTTCATAAATAACATAAGTAAAAGTAACTTTTCTAAAAGCAATGAAATTGTTCCACTTGATTAAGAGCTTGGAAGCAGGGTCAGCACAGCCTGCTTTGATTAGAAAGCTTTTCATTATGAGATCTTACAAGAAGCATTAAAAATAACTTTAGATTAGGCTTTTAACCCCAGTTTTTGAGATGTAACATTGGTACTCATTGTGCAGCTGCTGCTGGAAGTCAGCAGCTCTCGCCCTTACCCACCTGCAGGTGGGACTTTCTGGAGAGCTGAGCATTAGCCAGTCCTATCACACAGGAAGTTCTTGTTGCTATTCAGTGGGAAGAAGTTGCCTTCTGCCATTCCATGTGATGCTGTGGGCATCCAAACAGGGATTTGCAGGTGGGCAAAAGGGGATGAGGCTCCTTTCCATGCCTTTCACACCCCAGTGCAGCTCCAGGTGTGAGCAATCCCTCCCTCTTCTCCCAGCACCACAGCTGTGGTTGGAGAGGAAGGAGCCTCGCTGCATGAAATTAAGAGTTATTAGGAGAGATGGGCACAAGACCTGTGTCTCTAGGTACCCAGTGTGGCAGTATCTGCTGAGCTCTTCTGTTCACACCATGGGTATCACCAGTAATGGACTGATGGTGTTGTTTCGGCAGCGGGAGCCATTTTTGGCAGTGGGAGCCCTGTTCCCGTGCCGTGGAGCGGGTCCATCTGCGATGAACCGAGCACGAGCCCTGCGTGTCATTCTAGAGCCCAGCCTCTCCAGTGCCCAGCACACCACTGTCTGCATCAAGCCTGCCAGTGACTTCCAGGGTGCCGGCATCTATGTGGATCATGCTGGGCAGCTGCACCTGGTGGTAAGCAAGGCAGAAGGGGCTCGACCCCAACAAGTGTCTTGCTTCAGTGCCCACACACCGCAATGAGTGGCCCTCTTCCTGCAGGCCACCCTGCAGAGGGACATCAGCCCCCGGATGGCCAGCTTCCAGTATGAACTGCTGAACAACCAGAGCACTGCTTGCCCCAACTTCAAAAAGATGGCCCTGGTTGAAGGTAAGAGCTGGGCCAGGCTCAGGGCTCTGCTGTTGGGGCAGATCCAAGGCAGCATCCAATGTGACCCTGCATCTCAAGTGATGGAAGCCGTTTTGGGCTGGGGGCTGTGTCATGGCAAGGGAGGTTCCTTCTGCCTTGCTTACCACCTTTGGCTGGTGCAGAACATTTTCAGATTTCACTGTGAGGGGCATCCTGTAGGCACAGGAGGGAGCACTGCAATATAAGGAGAAACTGTCTCTCCATTAGCAGCCAGCTCGTTCCTGGACATATGCACAGTGCCCCATTTCCTCTAGTAATTCACCAGTTCGTTAGCAGCAATATGTAATGTAGTATTATAAGTAATGAACTGTTCTTTTTTTCTAGCTATGTGCCGTCCTTGTGACAACGTGGAACTTCTTATGGCCATTTGCAGCACTGATTTTGCTAAGCTGACTAAAGAGAAATCAGTCAACCTTTAATTATATGTTGATTATTTGGATTTGGTTACTACTTCTCTTAAAGCAGCATGACTGTCCTCTCTGATCTGAGAAGGAAACTAGCTGTGTGGAGGAAAAAAAAAAAAAAAGAAATGAAACATAGACAGGAAAAGCTTCACTGTTCTCACTTCCTCTGGGCAGAAAGGTTACAATGTAATGCTGAATTGAAAGTAATTCTCACAAGTGTGCTGCTGGCTCTCACACGTAGCAAAGTCATATGTGTGCAGACACATGTACATACACAGGTTATACGTGATCAATATGTTCCTTTTTGTTCCCTTCATCTGTGGTTTGGGGGGTGTGTGTTGGTTTTTCCCTGGTGTGCCCTCTCTCTTCCCTCACAACTTGCACACTTCCTAGTTCCCTTTCTACAGCCATGAGTTGTTTGTAACTGAGCTAAGGATTTCAAGTGATTTAAACTTCCTTTAGTGACATAATGGTTCTGTTTCATGCCTTACGAGGAAACAAAGCAGTTAATATTCCCTAAGATAAGAAATAATCAGAAGCACTGATTTGATGGTACATTAAAATATTTTCCCATTTTCTCTACTTAATAATGCAATATAAACCTTGTTCTTCTCTCAGTCATGTTCTGTTCATTTTATTCCCATGAAAACCTGTACCTCTTTGATTATATCCAGTAGCTAAAGCTGTTGAGCTGCCTCTCCATGTGGCAACAATTATATTGCTGCAAATGTATCTATGTAAAGAAATAAACCCATGAACCATATTTATCCCTAACCAGTATTTAAAATAAACCCCCAAAATACTGCTTTCCTGCTGGGGTTGCCACACTTCACACACCAACATCATTGTGCTAATACAAGAAGTAGATCATGTGGCCCATAGACTGCTCCTGAGCTGGTAATTTTTCTTCTTCTAAATTAACTGATGGAATCTAGCCCATTGTTTCTCCTTGATAAAGTTATCAGTTCCCATGCGGGGCACTCCTGCCACACTGCCTGAAAGAGCAGAGACTGAGAGATGGGGGGGGCCCAGCACACAATGGGGCACTTACACTCCCAGCAGCAGCTGACCAGAAGAAATAGCCCTTTGAACTGACTCTATGGCCTGGCTTCCTTGCCCTAAGCTCAAAAATTGCTATCATCAACTTTCTTGATTAGAGAAAATAGCTGCTAATGAAAGTGTAAATGACACTGGAGTGAAGCTGGAGGTCTGTGCTCACTGGGCCTGAGCAGCTTGGAGCACCTGGAAGCAGCGCATTATAGCTTGTCAATAGACTTGACTTGCACCTGATTAAAAATGATGGAGAGCAGAGACATCTGTTACACAAAATTCTGGATTCCCCTGCAAATGGAATTATATAAGGAAGTTCTCAGAAACTTCAGAAATAAACTTTTTTTGCCTCTTGGGCTGTTGAGTTTTCTGTACCTGAATTAAAGAGTTTTGTGGCATGGTGATGTTCCTGTTGCATTGGTAACCTCTCCTTTGCTCAAGAGCTCTTGGCTCAAATGGTGGCGTGTTTCCTTCTGAGCCTTCGCTGCATGTGAAATTCACTTAGTTAATAAAAGGAAAATTGATTACTGTGAAAGACAGGACCAGTAAGAATGAAAAAGACGGCTTCAGGAGAGCAGACGCAGTCGGGTGGGATGTTTCATTCTCTGTACAGTTGATGCTTTCAGTCAAAAAGTCTGTGGCTTTTTATGCTTTCATTCCCAGAAAACATCTAGGATCGTTTTGTGAAAGGAGGTACGTGTATGCTATGTGATTTTAAATAAGGCTTCAGATAAAGCCACTTTAAAGTTCTACATGTTATTGATCAACTCCCAAAGTGCCTTTTGATGGACGGATGAATGCCATTTTCTTTTCAGGGAGAAAATCCCAAACCTTTAAATGAAAAACATTTAATGAGCTCTTATTTTTCCCAAACAAATTATTATAATTCTTCTTGGATCAACCTCTGTTACTGCTGTCAAATCAAAAATTTCAGAGTCCCCTGGAAACAGGAAGGAGGTAGGCTGTGACAGTCGTTGTCTTGGAACAGAGACTGAAAAAATTGAGTCCCTGAGCTGACCTCTTTTTCACCGGCTTTTTTATCCTTTAGTGCTACTTTGTATTATTGAGCAAGTGACATGCTTTTTCCTCAGAGGTAGCCGTTTGGAATAGTCAGTGCACTTCCAAGCACGTAGCACTGTTTGTGCAGGGACCCTCTGGGTGCCGGATGCAGTGTAAGCTCAGGCTGTGCCCGTCAGTAGGCTGTAGGAGTGACAACTGCACAACGAGTCTGTTTCTCCAGTTATTTCATCCAGTGAGCTCCTAGTACCCGACTGATTTATTTGCTGCTCTATAACCACCTTCTGTCTTCTTCACATCTAGTGGTGAAAGGATCTATCAGAAATGTTTCCCATGACTCAGAGAACCACATGTCACAGGTTAAAGTCAGCATCCAGAAAGTCTACAGATAGAAAACCAGAATTTTCCAGCAGGATGAAGCGAGTGGTGAATGGCGAGGCCCTGTCCAAACCCTGCTTCAGTGCAAGGCGAAGAAAGGAGGTAGAGTTTTCCTTTTCACTGGAAATGAACATTTTGGTGAAGCTTGGTTGGGCTGTGCTCCTTGGTTTAAAGATTTAATGGGCTGCCAGAGAAAGAGGAGCAAACCCATGTTTCAGCTCGACTGACAAGACTGATGCTGGAGCTGGGAGTTTAAAAATTTTAGCCCAGTCTTCGGATTCTGAGTCTGAAGGAGAGTTAAAACCAAGAACTAAAGCCAACAATTTCACAAGAACTGGAACCTGGAGAATTTCCTGAAGATAATGGCTCTGTGAGCCTGGTGAACTCTGCCTTTTATTCCACATTTGCATTAATTGCATTAGTTTCTCCTCTTCACATCTTCTTTGCTTCACAAAATAACTCTGAATTTTGAAATGTTGTCTTTTTTGTGGTTAGAAAGCAGCTTGTGCTCAGTATTAAAAAATTCTCTCTAACATCTTCTCTGTGTACATACTATATGCTTTTTCTTTAGATTTTTTTTTCTCTCCTCCCCCATTTCTACTGGATTTCACTTCCAAATTACTTCTTTTATTTTTTTTAACAAGATAATTTCTGTCCGTCTCACCACTTCATCACTCCCAAGTATTTCTAAGATGAAGGCTAACTCTAATCTTAGCCATAGTTACTAAACCTTCAGGCAATCAGCAGCTTTGCCAAGTTTTTTGCCTTCTGTTTGTTAGCAGAGAGATTAACTAACCTTCTGAGGCAAAATCACAGCTTATGTAGTTCTGCAGTGCTCTGTTGACAGTGTCTGATTTTGCTCCCCATGCGAACAGGCCAATGAGGGATACTGCACTTTAGCTAATGTGTCCTAACACTGTGTCCTATTAGAGGAGAAAAGGTCTTTGGGAAATGCATTGAAATAATCAGAAGTTTTGGTTGTAGCATTGCCTGTGTGAGAATGTAATGTTTGGTATTCATGAGACTGGGCCCACAATTAGCTCTTGTTAGTGTGTAGTGCACAACAGAACAGACCCAAGCAAACAGGTGTATCCGAGTACTTGGGTTTTGAGAGCTGGGGATCAGTGCTACATCTGAGATTTTAAATGGAGTACTCTTCTTTGGTCGGTATTTGCACAGTAAATAGGAGATAAAGTATGTTATTTTATTGTTATCAATCAATGTTATTGATTGGAGGTACTGCATTTTTCCTTGTTTTCTAAATTTGTACATGTCATACCTGTGTGGGTTTCTGCCTTTTAAAGAGGCCTTAGCCATTTCTTGTAGCATTAATGTCATAATTAATATTTGCTTTCATAGAGCATCATTCCTTTGAAATAATGTGTTCTTTTTAAAGCAAGTAAGTAGTTTGGTGAATGAACAGTTGAAAAACCAAAATAACCCAGTGTGAAGTGAAACAACATACTTAAAAACACATGTGATCTGGTGATTTAATCCGCAGCTCTGTGGACTTGTCAGCCTTGCAGTGAGCAACCTGAAATCCTTGCAATCAGTGAGAAAAATGAAGAGCTTGTTTGAGGTCATGCATGTTGTATATGTTAATTCTGTTTGACTGTAATCTCTCTAGATTGCATAAAGTTAACTACCTTGATACCAATAACTAGTAGAAGTACCTGCATGTTTCCAAGTGGTGGGGTAAAAAGCGCTTTTAGATAAAGTCTTTTTAGTTTCATTTGTTTAAGTTTTTAAACAAGTATTCTGGGGAAAACACATAAGGCTAGAGTTCCCACACTAAAAAAAAAAAAAAAGTTCTGCTGGGCCAAAGTCAATTGTGCTATTGCTGTTTACATCAAGTTCAGATTTCTTCCAGCATCAGGACTGAGGATGTTTGGATACATCCATGAGTAACAGTTGGGCAAAGCAGCTGCATTTCTATTGAGGTAAAATGGAAAATTTGAGTCAGTGGAAGAGCAGCAAAGTAGTTGAAGAGTAACATAAGATAAGGTCATTCACTCTTTAATTTCAGTGTCTTCATTAATGTCACAAGATGGACAGCCGTTATCACAGCAAGGAACTGTGGTTGGGGGCACTTTAATTCTGTCTCATAGTGTTTTAAGCTTTGTCAGTTTAGAGTGGTTTTCCAAGTACTTTGTTTCAAGGGCAGCAAGCAACGTTTCTTTCCCTGGCACCTTACCTCACATAATTTGTAACTGAACAATAGCATCCTTTCTTTAGGCACAGTAGAATAAAAACTGAAGAAATTCAGAATACTCTCCCTTGCACTGGCCAGGTTAGCTTGCTTATGTATAACAGCAGCCAACAGTTGCATTTCTGTGCTCACTCTGGTCTTCTCAGACAAGAAGAAGTTGAACAGAGATGAAGCATATTATGCAAGCAGCTTGCAATGCCCGCTGCTTCATTATGTGTGTCATCGAATGTATCTTGGTTTCACCCACGCTGCTTTATTTGCCCCCTTTGCAAACAGGCAGAGACCAATTTTATCAAAGGCATGAAGCATTCAAACCATCAAAAAATCAGCCAATTTATAAGAGATAGGAAGGTGGGCTGGCAGTAAGAGAGGTGAAGAATAGCAACAAGGTATTTAAGCTACAGCTGACCATAATTCATGTTTAATGGTTAGAATCAGAATCTTCCCTGCAAGATCTGTTCTGATGCTTGGTCTCTACATAGATACCTCTTGTAAGAGGTATCTAGACATCCTAAAGAAGATGTAATCAGTGCAGTTCCAGAGATCTATTATGGGAAGTTTCACATCCCAGGAGTTTGTAATTTTGTGTTCAAGAACCACATATCGCACAAAAAACCATTCTTCATTCAACTGTTTCTCAAAAACTCTGTGGATTTTCCTCCTTTTAAGATGAATAAATAGGGCCAGGTGGCCTTACAAAAGTACAGTGATTCATGTGTTCAGGGAAAAGGTACCTAAGAACAAAGCACAGATGCTAAGAGCATCTTCGTGATCATCTTCATGGGTTTTTTCAGTCTTTGGGATCTATTTCTCCAACTCTGCATATAAGAGATTTGGGTCAGAAGGGGTTAACTATATCACTGTTTTACTCCTGGGTTCAGTGGAATTTAGAGACAGCTCTCATTAGTGCCCACTTTAAGATTTGAGCTAGACCTAATATGGCGGAGGGGGGGGCCTAAGTTACAGTCAGAACACATTTGTGAGCAGCTGAAGCAAAAAGTGATCTTCCTTCTTTACTGTGGTTGAATTTAACCCAATGAATTATTTTTACTGAGGAGAGCATGTTGAACATTTTCCCCTTCAGGAGTGTAAGCTAAAGTCTTTCAGCCTCTTCCAGGAAGGAAGTGAAGCCTTTCCCATAATCCTTCTGATATGTAACATGTCATAAAGCATCATTATGCACTTAATCTATTCGTTCTTCGCTGGACTTGTGTGTAGATAGAGAATCAAAAGAGGAACAGGAGGTTTCCCCCTTCACTGAAAGACAAAAGAAGCACAAGAATCTCTAAAGAGGCTTTGAATGACTGGACCAACATTGTGAAGTAGCAGTTCACTAATAGGCACTGGGGGCTAAGTAATCTTGAGATATTTGTATGGGATTTTGCTTGCTTACACCAGGGCGGATTTGTCCCTTTTTGAACACAGCCAGTCTTTTTCTTGTGTCTACCTTGCCTTTTCTGTGCACTTTCAGATGCACTGAATTTTCAACACTCCATTTGGCAGGAAATTAATTATGTGAGTACAGGCTTATTCCCTTTGTTAGAGGTTTGACTCATTCACTCCTTTTCTCCAATTCTATTATTATTTTTAAGATAAACGTTTCACTATTGTTGGCTGAAGTGTAAACTCAACTTTTGTCTCAAACAAAAGGATAAAAGTCCTGTTTGTGTAAGAAAGTGGGACAGGTCTTCTGTCACAGTATGAAATGTCAAAGCCATGGTGTTGGGGACCCTGAGAGTTCTAGAGGGAAGCCATAGGACCTGTGTGCCAAAGTCTCCATATCAGGTGTTTATGCCAAGATTTGCCACTGACTCATGTATCTAATACCATCTGCTGTCAGAGAGAGAGACCCTCCCACAAGCTCATTCTGCACTGAGGTTTGTGTGCTTAACTTCAGTATGGGAAGGGGAATTATTTTTTTCTTTTTCTGACCTTGACCAAGAGTCCACCTTTTATCCTTTTCTAATGGTCTTAATCCCATTCTGTTGAAATCTAGCAAGACTTTCAAAGTAGCCATGGAGAGTCAGAGATAAGAATATTTATAGTTTTTCTAACTGTATTTTTCCCCCTTCATTTCAAAGTGGTAAGTTTTAGTTTCAGTATGTTGTGGTGTTAATTTAGAGATATGTAATTCCTGCACCTGTAATTAATACAGTCATGCTTATATATTTATCATTTTGCCTTGGGATGTAATTCTAGAAATGTTTGAGAAATTATTTCCCTAAAGATAGAGCAATGGCTACTTTTAACTACCTAACTAGTGTAGTTAAAGGAATACTCTCACTGTTACCCATAGGCAAGTACCCAAAATTAATCAAAGGGCCAACAGGGAATCCAGGGGGTCCAGACATCCCATCAGACCCATCATCACAACACACCACAGAGCCACAGCAGCTTCACTGCTAAAACTGAAGTCACAGACAAATTATCAGTTCCTTACTTATTGCAGTGCTGAGTTTAAGGAGAGCCAAACTGCTTGTGTATCTCTTTCACACAAAATTAATGTTACTTGAATCCAAGGATTTGCAAGAATGATATTCCTGATTCCAAAAGAGAAAACTTCATTTTAAAGTGGTGCTGCTGGTTTGATTTAAAACTTTGGTTTCCGCTTTCTATAAATGGAATCATATACAAATTACCCTGTTACAGTCAGAGGAATAAAAGTAGGATGTGCAGGATCAGGCTTCTAAAGCACAACATTTCTTTATAGACAGAAGCTCCCTCTAACTTGAAGGAAAAACCTAACCTAAAGCAAAAAAAAAAAATCTTCCTTCACCAAGAACCACTTGATTTTTAAAATGGAATGTAGATGCTATAAAAAGTACAAATTATTTTCTCACATTGTATTCAACTTCTTAATGTTTTTCAAACACAGACAAAATACAACTAACTCACCTCCTTAAAGGTCTGTTGAACTAATTTAGGATCAAGAATTGCTCATAATGGTATTTTCACATAGATTATCTGCTTCTTTTCAATTACCTTTTATTATTTTAATGGTGACTCCTTCCCCCCCCCCCCCCTTAGTGTTTTGGCCTGACTCAAATAATTGCCTATATTTTATTGAAATGGAATTATTACACCATAAAATGATACACAAATGTGTCTACCACACAAAGTCCAATAAGTGGTGTGAATAAACCCATTGTTTTCAATGTAATGGCATCTGATAGCAGCCTGGGAAACACGGGGCTGACAGATGTGAGCCCATGGCAAGCCCTGGAAAAAACTGAATGAGGAGCACTCTCTCATACCACAATTAATTGACTTTTGAAATAACTCCTTTTTTTTTCACAGTTCTACTTGGCTGAGCAAGATTCACAAATTGCTGTCTTGAACTTTTTAATGGGACAAAAAAGCTGCCAATGAAAGTTTAAATGACATGGGCTCTGAATTGGAGTCATACAATGACCACACCATGACATGTTTTTAACTGACGTTATTGATTATTTGACAAGTAGCAGCCACTCAAGAGGGAGGGAATCGGGAAGGGGGGAAGAGATGGGAGGGACTCAGAGAACAGAAACAGAGCCTCTTAACCACTGGCCAAATACCATTTTATTTTAGGAAGAGAAACAAGTATAGAAAACATCCCAATAAACATCTTCACATATGTCCCCAGAAATTATGATTTGGAGGCCAAGTCTGTTGTTCCTTGTGCTGTGAAAAAGCAATCACAAAGCTAAATCAAGAGGAAATTACTCCGTAAAAAACAGACCTTGTATGAGTCATGAGTGCGCTGACTGCTCCGGGCTTTCAGTACCTGCTCCAGACCTGGGCTGCGGTCACAGGCAAGTTTCCAGACTGAAAATATCTATTTGTCTTTGGAAACTGAAGGCAAACTCTAGCAGACCTAATTGACCTCTTAATCCCAGGGTCAATATGGGACAAGCAGTTAGTGAAGATGAGATTTTAGAATTTTTTTTCTTAGTTTTTGTACTACTGCCTTGCTGATGAAGCAATACTGTTGTCTGACTCTCTGGGAACTCTTCAGAGTTTATTCCCCAAATTCACCCGGAGAACTTTAAGTGGAAAAGTCAATTTTTAACTTATTTTTAACTTGTTTTTGGGTGCTTTTGTTTTGTCTAGTTTTTAAAAATCTATGGAGACACCAGAGCAGTTCCCAGTTGAGCTGCTTTCCCCTGGCTGCAGGGGGAGGCAGCAGCTTGCAAACCACTTTTGTCTGATTTCACTGAGTAGTATTAGGAATCATCACCCATTGCTGGTTCCAGACGCTGGACATCACCTAAGGCTTTTTCAAGCAACTCCATTGTACATAATATGTTCTTAGTCACTCATCTTCTCCACCTGATGACCATGTTTTTGCTTTCGTGAAAAGTTCTATTTACTGGATAGGATGTTCCCCTCCCCAGCTAGGATGCAGTGTTACTATAAAAGGGATATAGCTCAGGCAGAGGAGATGGTTGAGGAGGGCGTTTGACAGTTCAGAGGACAGCACAACCTGTGCAGCTCTCCTCCTCTTCTCCCGTTCCCCAATTTTCATGTAACTTTGGGTTAAGCAGTAGAAAACCTGCTATTTGTACAGTATAGCATCTTTATTTCTGCCTGCCTTCCTGCTTCCTTCAACTTCAAGCACAGAACAAGACATTTAGAGTTAGGCTTTACCATGACTATTTATTGAATTCATAATATCACAATTAATTCACTTTACAGCTAGAAGTATCAACAATAGTCAGCTTCTAAAAGAGTTACAGAACAGTCATAAAACATGGCATAAAAATCTATGTCTCTTTCCCTGACAAGGATGTCTGGCTGATACATATCTATACGAAATAACATATAGCATGCATACTGAATACATGGCTGATTGATCAACAGGTTTATCGTTACATTAAGCGTTTATTTTTCTAAGTGCAGTATTTTTACTAATCTGTTTCATTGGAGAAAAGATTAAACAGATCAGTGTATTTTCAGTGGTGTTTCTCCATTTACTCTTAATTGTACATAATTTGCAAATCATTCAACTTATCATGGTTTTATTAACACCAGAATTAATTCTTTTTTTCTAGATTGGGTAAGTTTGTTTGTTTATAGAACTAAAAAGAGAAGCATAATTAAAATACATGAAGGTATCTACATTTTGTTTAAAATCAGTACAGCTTTGATAGTTACTGGCTGAGCAAAAAGACTTCAGTTGCATTGAGAAGCTTATGAACCATTGCTTATCATACTACAACTAATGTTTTTTCTAATGTTGTATCACTCCAACCATAGAATCATAGAATTGTCTAGGTTGAAAGGGACCTTTAAGATCATCTAGTCCAACCATCAACCTAACTGATTAAAAAAAAACACCCACAACCCATTATGAAACCTTGTCAATGTTTTGATATATCTAAGATGTCTGAAACTAAACTAAACTAAATAAGTCTTCAGAGGTGCAACAATTCAGTTACACACTTCTCATTTCATTCCACAGTAACAGAAACACATTCTATCCTTTCTAGTCATTCACAGCACAAAAGAAAACAAACAGAATGAGGAACACAGCAGCAGGCTTGTTTCACTGCCTGTAATCCAGAACACCTTCCGTGTTATACACCATTGGTCATACACCAATGCCAGATTTAAAGAATCCAGTGTCCAACGTGGAGGAATAAGAGCTCTTCTTGACTTTGGTCCAGGCTACGGCTAAAGCAGCCCATAGACTTAAAGGTTAATAAACACCCCTTCAAAGTCAAGAAGCAAGCAACAGAAAATGTGTACTTCCTCTGCTGCACAAACTGCCAGAGCTTTTACCCCCATGACAAAGGGCCCAGCATATTCCTTCAGTGCCTGCTCACTGATCTGCAGCCCAGCAGCTGAAGGGAGAGGGATTTCTCAGAGGAAACTGCTCCTGTCCCTCACTGCCAAAAAACTGGAAACACAGGAAAAGAAGTTTTACAGTTACTGTTGCCTCCTATCAGGACACCACATCCTCCTTCCATACACGTTGAAGGGTTCTATTTACCTTTGTGGCGTAAGTGCTGCCTGTGCTTTGGAAAGCTGAGACCCTTGAGATGGTACAACTACTCCAAAGACAGCTATGGCACTTTTAGGTCCACCATTGATTCCAGATCCTACTCTGGCCAAAGAAATGGAAGTGTCTTACCAGACTTGTGCTTTCCTTGACAAAATACTAAGAGTTTACAAACCAAGTAAAAATAGAGACACCAAGCCTGAACTCCAACAAGTGTCTCTCTAAAGCATTTTGGCTAATGTGAAATGTAGTCACAGAAGTTCTTCTGAGCCTTGTAACATTTCCCTGCCAAACTGCCAGCAGTAGCTTTGTGTTTTATTTCAGCAAGTGCCATACAGAGGAGTTCTACAAATCAAAGTCCAGGAATTTTCTCCTGTGAGCTTCCCTGTTCCTCATGGGCTACTACAAGAAATAAGCTCTAGCACGTCCAGAGGCATCAACAAGATAGAGGCTCAATAACCATGAGATCCAAATACCTTGACTGCCTACTGATTGTTTTAAATTTGTAAGGGAAAAAGGCAGACGTACAGATTCCTCTGTGCATGGTGAGGACTTCTTAAGATGACATCCCACAATGCAAGGCAAAGAACATTCCCCACTGCAGTGGGAATGGAAATACATTCTCCTTCCTGCTAATTCCCTGTATGTTTCAAGAGACTCACCTGTCTGCGTGCAGGCTTCATGCAGAGAGAGGAAACAGCATTTTCTAGGTACTGTGCACACTGTCTTGAGACTCCTTAAATGAGAGTCCTAGTAGCAGGTAGGAAATCCAATTTTTACCACCTTAGCTACTGAAGATGCACCAGCACAGAATATCTTGCTTCACAAAGAGGAAAAGCTTTGTGACAGGAGAATCCTGCTTTCAGTGAACAGCACATTTTACGCAAGCCAAAAATGCACTCCCTGAACTCCTCAACACACACCAAAAAAACCCCAAAAAACAAACCACATTGAAGATTTTTCAGTGTGAAGATGTGAAGCATATTCTGGGTCAGAATACGAGACAGAATGCTTCATCCCACAAACTGTATTACTACAGGGTGCACACTACTGCTCTGCAGGATGCCTTCCTGGAGACTCTCTGGCATATTCCCAGTTTCCGAGTCAGTGTCCTTTATTTCCTGACAATTCTGACACCATTTCTTATACATCAACAACTCTAAAACTCTCTGTATTTCCATTCTGGTCAGTTTTGTCCTACTGCCTTTTATAACACGGTGTTGCAAGACCTGAACTTACTGATTTTAATAGGTTCTGTACTGTCTCTTGTATTGTAAACCCTGACTACAGCCTGCATACAGAGAAAAAGGCAATGCTGAGACCTACCACAAAGCCTGAAACCTGAATTTGTCAAGGAATTCTTCACATTTCTTTCTCAAATATGTGTTATTGTTACCCGTGAAACACATTTAAATCTGAAAATTACTTCTGGGGATCCTTTACAGCAAACCACAGAAGCCACAGTATCCACTGAAGACATTTAACGATTAATTGTATCACAGCTTTGCTCTTAAGGACCTTTGCTTGAAGGACCATCAAGATCTGCAAAACCTTTCATCATAGGTTTTACCATCATCTGTGTTTTACTAAATCACTATCTAAAGGCTTTAGCAATTTAGACCAAAGAATCAGCAGATATCCCAAAGTGCTTAAAAGAGATAATATATTTTGTCTCAACCTTTGAGTCTTCTTAGACTGAGCCGCATAAAGATGACTTGCTGCAGGACTGATTATTTGCATACCTAGGCAAACTAAATCAAGATATGAGACCTTACTGTTTCACTTAGCAGAGAGTGAGAACAGTGCCACTGGAAAACAACCAGAAAGCAGGGTACAAAGCTTCAGTAAACTGGGCTTTGAATTTGTAGATCAAATTATGCTTCTCCCCAACGGCCGTGAAAATCACAAAGCCTCCCTCACAGTGGAGCAGCACACCAATCTTAGTAGCCTTCACATTGGGTAAGCACTTTTCAACATCATTATGCCAGGATGATATTTTGGAATTAAGCCACTCAATACACCAAGAACTGCTGTTCCTCCCCAGGCGACTCCCCGGTCCCTGCCGCTCCATGCTGCCGTAGCAGATGCCAATGCCACAGAAGCTGTTCTGCTGCATCTCTACTTCCCAGTAGTGGACCCCTCTCTTGAAGCACTGGAACCCCAGCACTTGGGAACAATCAGTGAAGCGCTGAGGGTGGTAGTCATAATGCAGGGGGGTGTCCGAGACAGACATTCTGGTGTACCTCTCGGACAGCATCACTTTATTATGAGCTGTGTTGAAATCCAGCGTGATGTTAGCAGTATCTGCAAGGACAGGAATTGTTTGGAAGTTACTGAAGAGCAAAATGCTATTATTTACACTGGCCTGCCTGGGCACTTGTTCCTGCATGGGTTTATCTCCCTGCTCTGCTCTCTTCCACAGTGCAGGCAGTTCTTAGGGCCACAGTAAGAGCTCTGGGTCCAGCTTCAGCTCTGTGTTACACAGCAGGCAAACAGAGGGCTGCATCCCCATGGCATTCCTTCAGCACCCAAACACATGCTGGCAGGAGGTGGATCGCTGATCTGGCAGCAAAAGGTATATCATATTGTATACCATCTGCTATAGCATCTTAAGCAGGCCATTGTGAGCTCACTTAAAAGCCTGCATTTCATTTCAAACTAAAATCCATTTTGTTACATCATATTTCTAGGCCACCCTAATGAAGCCATTTAGGGGAAACCAAAAGCAAACTTTTCCTTTGTAAAGATACAAGACGACCAAAAATTAATCAAATTTATCTGGCAAAAGAACCACTTAGAAACCTCCTGTCCCCTTTTCCTCCAAAAATTTCCTTCATTTGTAGCAATTAGGTGATAGCCTACTGGGCTAACTGAGCCCCCTCAAAGGTATTTCTGTCAGGTAACTACAGAGAGCACATAACACCGGTGCAGCAAGTGCAGAAAGTTTGTCTTTAAATAGTGTAATATTGAGTGTCTTACACTGCAAAAGCTCCTCTCTGGGTTTCTTCAGAAAGCTGCTGAGTTCTTTAGCTGGAGTGGCAGCTGCAGCACTTACTGTTTCCATGGTTGGTGCTGTGTCAACAGAAAAGAGAGTCTGGCCAGTTGGGAAGAAACCTGAATGCTCAACACACAGCCACAGACACCCTCATGTTGGAGTGGGCCTCCAGAGGTTACCTGGCTTGGCCTTCTGCTCCAAGCAGGGTTAAGTTCAATATTAGCTCGGGTTTCTCACAGTCTTGACAAGTTTGGAAAATCCCTTGTTGTCTCCGAGCAACCTCTCTCAGTGTTGATTGCTCTAAGCATGACTAGTAAGAGCCTTCTCAGAGCAACAATTGAACAACAAAATACAGCAACATGGGTGACCGTCTACTTATCATTTTATGAACAGACAAGGAAAATTAGGATAAATATGCTGAAAGGTTGGACTTACCAAGTTTAACAGGTTTCTTTGTCTCTTCTGAAAAAAAAAAAATAATAAAAAGGCAACTATGAGTTCTACTGAAACTGAAAAGCCACTGATAAATTATGCCACCTCTAAAGCCATCATCATTGCTCTTCCAAAGCTGCAGCAATAGATAAATTTTGCTTCCCACTTCACAGGGTCATAAGCCTGGAAGGAGCTTCAGCTCTGCTCCAGGATCCAGTGTTTTAGGGAAAGTGGTAATAAGCCTGTTCCCATGACTATACCTTTTCTTTTTACAGCAGCACTTCTAGTGCCTCAACAGGAGCTCCTTTCAACTCCAGAATCCCCAACAGACCCCACTGAGTGCTCTGCACCTAGGGCTTGTGAGTGGAAAGGACCACATGTCAAGAACTCCGAGGAAGTAACAGAAATGGTTTCTTAACATTTGGATTTATTTCAAAAAGACACTATGGAGGATATTTCAAATTGGCTAGAGTGCCGCATCAATACCGGTATCTGGACAAAACAATACTGACAGGCCCCAGAATCATCTGCCACAATGACTGTCTCCAACACCCCAGACTTAGACTGTAGGCAAGACATGGACAGCAAAACGTTTGACTAAGGCAACTGTTAATCACCACTTACTGGTATCTGCCTCCACATGCGGAGTGGCTTGACTCTGGGGAAGGTTTTTCTCTTTCTGGGTATGCTCTTGTGAGGGAGGGGGGAAAAAAAAAAACAACACCAGAACGTGAACAGCTCATAAGCAGGATTCAGTACATACAAATCCACCAGATGTTTAGCACAAGTGAAAACAAGCCTGCAAGAGCCAGAGGGTGGGGAGGCTCTACTTTGTTGTACAGCCTGCACTGACACTGCCCTGGGCACACACTGAGGGCAACACACTGCCGTGTTGGGGCAGCTGATGGGGCACCCATCACCAAACAGCCCAGCACACCCACCCTTCCCCACACCAAAGTGCTCACTACAGATAATCACTGCATCACCCTGCAAACAGCTCCTGGGTAACTGCTTGAATTCATAGCTAGAAGAGGATGATGTTCTTTAGCACTTACGGGGACCTGGAGGCTTTTTTTTGTTAGGAGCCACTGCTGGAAATGGCTTCATTTTCACAGGTGTCGATTTTGCTGCAATGGTGATATTTTACATTATGGTTTGTGTTGCCAGGAACAGTAATGCATTAACAAGAACATTTTTCAATCTTATTTTTCAGTTACATGAATAGAACTTCAGTGATACTCAGCAGAGATGGAAACTGCATAGACGATACCCGTGCCCCAGTCCAAGAGATTCTTTTGCTTAACCCACTAAGTAGGGCTTTGTTCTACAACACTTACAGGACCCCCACCTTTACAGATGAATAACCAATAGTCCTATCACTCTAAAGCATTTTGTGTCTCCCCTCAAATTCACATCCTAACTGCATCCAGCCACATAATAAAAACATAGCCTGCTACATAATAAAAACATAAATTACTGTAATGAGTAAAGGCTGAGCTGTGCCAGAAGGGCACAGTAACATGATAGTCATCAGCTTATCCAAATATAGATAAAGAAGAAGACACCAGCATGTTTTTTCTCATAGTTTAGCCCACACTGTAGCATTTTTGTGTGGAAATGGAGAACTGCAGAAGTTGGAAGACTCTACTTGTATTAACCAACTGTATTTGCTGCAGTATTTTTTTTTTATTTGGATTGGAGGGAGAAGATCCCTCATTTGAGCTCAAAGTCAAGGCAGAAAATGCCAGTTTTCCCAGTGATACAGTACCTTCTGCTCTCTTCTCCCTCCCATGAGCCACCAAAAGTTTCACAGTGTCTTTAAGGTTAATGGCAGACTGGTAAGTGGAATGTATCAAGCTTTGGTTTATTTCAACTACAGGGACAAAGGCATCTTTTGTAGAAGTTCGTTGCAGTGCTGTTGCTCTCTGAAATGACAAATAGGAGCTCTCATGCAGCCCACTGTGTAGCAGACAGAAAAATATAACCAAGTTACTTTAAGTGGGGAGGGGTTAGTGCATTCCTCTCAAATTCAAAAGAGCAGAGTACAGTCCGACACGACCCATAGCAAAACTTCTGAATCAACCCACATACATGAATTCTGAACTAGTGTCTGAAGCAGCGAGAAAGGTCTACTGGGTGGCATCACAGCACCAAACTGTAACACCTCATGGAGATGAGCAGAGGCTGGGCTGGGGGGAGTTACAAGACACCACTTCAGCGCTCTTCCATTGATATTTGTGTACTTATCAGTACATCCTTATGCAGCAGCTTCTCCGCAAAGTATCTGAAAGTGTCTGGAGAACAGGACTAGCACAGCATGTTTGTGCAATTCTGCATTCTAGAAACACAAAGAATTGGATTCGCGTTTCAAGGATATATTACCTTCAAAAACAGAATGTCATCTGTTTCCGTCAGTGCCATCTCAATCTGATCTCTGAGAGACTGAATTTCATTCTTCTTACTTCCCAGAACACCATAAATATAATCAAACTTGTTGCAAACTCTTTTTTCTTCATCTGCAATTAGTTTTAAGATCTCATTTTCTCTTTCTTCAATTAAAACTTTTATTTCTGAAAACTCACTTCTGATCAAATCTTTCTTTCTGGAAACTGCCTCCTAGAGCAGAGAAGAACAGACATGGGTTTCAAAAGAACAGTTTGTGGACAAAGTACTGCTTACTGCTACTACAAGAAAGCCTTTGAGGAACATGTAGGCTTCAATTACTTGAAACAGTCAACATAAAAGCTATGTATTTCTATGTAGCTTGGGAAGAAAACATTTACTGTGGGTCTCCAGAGCCCTGCTGCAGGGGGCAGCCCTGGCAGAGGCCAGGTCAGACGTGCCATCTAGTGGTCACTAGCACTGGGACACCGCACAGACACTTGCACTGCTGCACCTGTTTTCTGCCTCCGAGATGTGGCATCTCTGGTTAATAAAAAGTTATTCCTGATCCTCTGAGAGATGTTCCAGAGGAGCACAGAAGTGCTGCCCCCTGCCCCGGCAGCTTTTCAGTTGCTTGGTTCCCACCACTCAGTTCAGAAAGGACAGTACAAGTGAGATGTACTCAATCCAGCACAAACAGCAGCCCCCATCATTGGCTGAGAGCAAGGATTAGTTGTGGTCGTTTATGGGAAGAGACATCCCAACTCTCTGCACTGGTGCAGCCATTACAGCTCACTAATCCTTTGGCTGGGGCTGCACAGAGCGGCACGTTCTGGTGCAGGAGGAAAGGAGGGGTTTGGGCCCCGTTGCGGGTTGGATGTGCCAGCACATGCGGGTACAAAGCCTGTGCACAGTGTTGGGTTACTCCCATCTCCCACAGAGCTGCCTGGCTCTGCAAAAATGCCTCTTTCCTGTTCCTTCACAGTTACATCTTCTCCTGCCAATGCAATCTCAATATTACAGCCTCACAACTACTCACAAGAGCACGAGCATTGACAGCACACAGTGGGCAGCATATGCCAAGCAACCTGACAGCATTTTGAATAGTTACCCACTTACAGCAGCTTGGCTTTTGTTTGTTTCCACAGTGCTCATTGCTCGAGCAGCTACTTCACTCTGATTATGCAGCTCCATCAGTTTCTTCTTCAGCACCAACTGCAACAGAAGAGATCAGAAAGTATTTTAGAGAAGTAGTTGCTGTGTCTGCTCTCTGTTGAGTCATGCTTATTGGAGTAAGAATTGTATTTACAGAAAGTTTTAAATAACCCCTGTAAGCACTTAGTACCAAAAGTTTATGTTTTACTGCACCTTAAACCTTGCAGGATAGAAAAGCCCCTTCTGCACAGGTATGGGTTGTGCAACCGGCACTCTCCCCGCAGCTCCACCTCTCCCAACACCAGGACACACGGTGCCATTCTTTCTTTTGATAATGTTAGTCACCACAGAAGTTCCCAGTGCTAGGAATAAACCCTACATTAGTTCTCAGGCTAGACTTTGGACATTAGGTTAATGGGGGTTAATCACCCATTTCATTTTAATCCAGACTTTTATTGCTCAGATGTGAATTACCAATTCCTTTAGTTCAAGGTGCTGCTAAGGTAAATCAGGGAGGACTCAATAGGATAACAGTACACATCCTCACCAAACAGATGCAAGTTTGGCCTCTTAAACTTTTCAGGCATGCTCTGATTTTCAGCTGTGCTCACTGTAAAATACAAAGGCCAGGTTTTCCTCCCTTCCACTCTGTGGAAAGCCTGCTCCTGGTTTTTATCTACGTGCTGGAGCTCTCTCTCTAGGCAACTCTTATAATCCTTTGCTTTGTAAGAACACAGACAGAGCAATGGTCTGTCCACAGTCCCCCTGTCAGCCTGTGCTACAGCCAGGCAGCACACCCCATGCTGTGAGGGGCAGAGGAGGCTCAGAGCTGGTGATGACATTTGCAGAGGGAGGAGTTCTTGCCGTTCACCCTACCCAAGATGGGGGCTGGCAATCAACCCCGTCACAGCATCTGGGAACACCATCTTGGAGAGAGCAGGGAAACTCTTGGCCACATACTCAAGCGCATGTTGGAGGGCAGGTAATGGTTTGCCACGGCCAGGTCTTGGTTCAGCCTCCTCCTGACACTTCATAGCCCAGCACCCAGGGACCCAGCAGGCCCCAGGGTAGCAAAGGGGTAGCTCTCAGAGGGTCCTCCAGCCTTCGGCAGAGCTGGCTGCCCCCTGCCCGGCCACTCACCTCAGCATTGGCTTTGGCCAGCTGCAGGGGGTTGGTGTGACACAGCTTGTGGACAAGGAGGCAGAGGGAGCAGATGCAGATGCCATGCTGGCTGCAGAAGAACTCGAAGATCTTGTTGTGCTGGCGGCACTTGCGCTGCTGCAGGTCGCGCAGGGGTGGGCAGAGCTGGTGGTCACGGAAGGCCGGGCTGTGCCGGTGCGGCTCCAGGTGCTCGGGACAGAAGGACGCGGTGCAGGTCAGGCAGGTCTGCGCGGCCGGGGCCAGCCGGCAGCTGTCGCAGTAGACGGGGGTCTCCTCCTCCCCGCACCCCACCGCATCCTTCTCCTCCTGCTCGGCCCCGGCGCGGCCCCGCAGCTGCTCCACCACCCGGCACAGCACCGTGTTCTTCTGCAGCTGCGGGCGGCCCGGGAAGGTGGCCCGGCACTGGGGGCAGCTGAAGTCCTGCGACTGCCCGGCCCAGGAGAGCTCCAGGCAGGAGGCGCAGAAGTTGTGGCCGCAGGGCACCGTGACGGGGCTGCTGAAGAGGCAGAGGCAGATGGAGCAGGTGAGCTCCTCCTCCAGCCCCGCCAGGCCCGGCTCCGACGGCGATGGGGTCAGCGCCGCCATCGCCTCGGCCGCTCTCACCCCTTAACTCCAGAAACGAAACTGGGGCTGGAGCGTTCCGGGAATTTACGCGCCCCGATCCCGCCCCTGCGGGAGGGGCGGCAGCACCGAGACCGGCCCCGAGACCCGCCCGTCCCCGGGGCCGTTCCCGCGGAGCCTGCGACACCTCCCGCCCCCGGCTCTGCCCCGCGGGACCGGGACGGGATGGGACGGGATGCTCCGGGGAGGCCGATACCGCGTCACCCATCGCAGCCGCTGTGCCCGGCAGGTCTCAGATTTGGTTTCTAAACCCAAAATGAGTAATTTCAGCTGCGAAGACCCACCCGGGCAGCGCTGGCTCCCGGCTGCCTTCCAAGAGCGGACAAGAGGAAAGCTCCGGAGGCTCGGGCCGCTGCCGGGCTCCTGCAGGGGCGGGCGGGCGCTCCCGGCCAGCGGAACGTGGGAACCCCAGCTCCCACCGAGCACAGGCCTCGGCTGCTCCCCCTGAGCTGCGGTTAACTTGGCTGTTGAAGTTCACATAAACTGTCGTCACCATCTCAACAGAAGATACTTCCTCAAATTTTCTTCAGCCTAACTGTTGAATAATCACTGTTTCTAACATAAAACTGAATGCTGAATAGAAATCTGTGCAACTACTCCTGTTACAACTAACTCACCTCCAAATTCTTCTAGTGGTGTTCTTTTTAATGTCGTTAAAAAAAAAGTATTAGCAGGTTTCTGTGGGGTTTCTGTGTTGATGTTAAGTCTTCAGAGACTTCAAAAAATGTCCAGAAATTGTATAAAGCACTCAAAAGAGGCCATGGTGGTTTGTCTGTTGTAATTAGTGCTTTGAAAGAAATTCCTAGCCTGTTATTTTGGAAGACTAAATTAAATCCGAATGGTTGCTGTAAACCTGCACTACACAGATAATGTTGACTTTGGCCTATGTCAATAATCTGCCCCAGGTTCATAATACTCCTTCAAGATGAACTATGGAGCTCTCGTGTTCCACAGGCTGTGATTCACTGCTGAGTAATGGTGCAGAAAAAATAACAAGAGGGTTTTAGAGCTGCCATGGCTTTGACAAAGGAGCCTGTGGGTTTCAGGGATCGCCTGTGACCTGCTTGAGGGTAGAAGGGTTTCTAGGACATGGGCATGGTGCTGCTGTTACTAAGTTTCCTTGGGACATGCAGATCCAGACATCACTAACTGCTGACAGGGAAGCGAACACCTAAAGGAAGCTGCTCGACAGTGACTGCAAAGGAAGGTTCTTACAGGGCTGTGTCATGTGTCACCAGAGACAGGATCAAACCGCAGCTGGTAATGTTTATGTTTCATATTTTCCTATAAGTAAATGTAGCACTTTTCTCCTGGTCTTATCTGCATTGAGCCACTATCATCTTTCAAAGTCTCAGCACCTTCACTGGATTTTTCTGCAGCATTCAGCCTGTGTCTACAGACAACAGTAGGCAAAGACCAAGGGTGAACATACACCCTAACAATTGTAGTTTCTCCTTCTGGAGCAGAACACGGCATGTTTAGAGCCCAGATGAACAAGTTCTCCCTTGTCAAAGAGGGCTTGAAATTTAATTTGAGTGAGCCCTGTTGTCTAAATAACAATAATGTTTAACATTAAAAATTACTGAATAATTTTACCATTTAAATAGCTACTGAAGTTAGTACTTCCTTTGCTTCTTTGCGATTACTTGAGAGCTTCTTCACGTGGTTCTGAAGTAAATCTAACCCTTGCCCAGATACTGTGGATTGAAATTACTACTCAGAGCCAGAGCAGGGAGGTAGAAGCACAGCAGAATAAACTGTGCCTGGTTGAACCAACATTAAGACCGGGGTTCTGATATTCTTTTTTTTGGATTTAACATTCAAAATGGTTTCAGTAGGTATGGTTTTCCCATCAAAATTATAAATAACCCCAAATTCCTAAAGAGCTGACACCTACCCGACAGGCTTTTGAGAGTTCTGTACTCCCAGCAGTAAACTTTCAGGTCTAAGATTTGTTCAGGAGGTTCTGGGTGTAGCAGCTCATGGTGTCTGTAGGCTAGCAGTGTGTGTGTGTGACTGTAGCTTGCCAGCTCAAACACTTTGAGTCATGAGGTTAGAATCTGTCAATAAAAAATAACAGATTTGTTTACCAAACCCATAATGCTAAACTGCATAGAGAAGGGTGGCCAGGAGCCCCCTGTGACCAGCAGCTAGGGCTGCCGCAGCCAAGGGGCTTGTAAGAGACCACAAAATTCTAGGGACAGAAAGCAAGCAAAAGGGTTTAGTTGAGAGCATCACCAGCTCCCTGGGGGATTCTGTTCTATTCTGTGTTTCTCACCCATTCAGCCCTGCCCTGCCCCACACCCCAGGGATGAGGAGCCCTGTGTGTGGCTCTGGGCGTACTGGGCAGGGCAGCCAGCCAGCTCTCTCAGGCTGCCCTCACCCCATTTAAATTGTGCATTGAAGCAGTAGTTTCACCCAAACTTGATAACAATGGGTAAATAATACTCAAGATCTTATCTTCAAAACATCCTCTCTCTGGGGCATATTTGTTTTCAACTGTCATCATTCATCACAGCCAGACAAACTTAATGCAATCAGGCTGCATTTCATTTGCAGTCAAAATGCACTGTAGGCAATAGAACAGGAGTTGAACCCTGCTTGAAAACATTGTGAAATTCTTGCATTTACTTTCACAATTTTTAAGAATTCAAAATCAACAACTTCCTTTAGAAAAAAAACCCCAACTCTTTCCATTAATCCTAACTGTCTCAGCAGGACTGTGCCAGAACAGAATGCCTGGAATTTTCTTTTTGTCCAATTTGCAAGAATATCTATTTGTGAATCCAACTGGTCATTTCTCTAGAAAACAAATTTCAACATAGAGTAATGGTAACTAAAGAGAACAGCAATACACAAATTAGTTTTACTCACGGATTCCTTCACAACCAAGGCATTTTAATAGGGGTAATGCAAAGGAATGCACTATTTCAACGAAGTCATGCACTAGTCAAGAGTACATGGTAGCTAAACCAGAATGTACAATTTTTCAGGGGTTTGGTTGTATCTAGGGCTGTTATTTTTCACATCTTCTGTTTGAGTCAACTACCCAGGACAGGGATTAGTGGTAAGACTTACCAAGATGCAAGTACTACATGGGTACAAGGTGCCTCATCAATGCTAATAATTAGCAGAGAAGGGAGTGAAGGGCATTGCCATCACCTTGTGACCCATTCTCCATTGGGAAGGAAAGAAGAAAGGCAGCACAGAAACTTCAGCACTTAAAGGGCAAAAGGGTTTGCTTTAAAACAAACAAACTAAAAGGTTTTCAAAGCCTACACAGATTAACACAAGAGACACAATTTTGCCAGGGATTCACATTATATTCCACTGGTTCTAGGCAAAGTTGACAGTTAACAATAATATTTATGTGACTCCCAAAATTACATAAGCTTGAAATCCACAAGCTTTTCTTAACACATTCGTATAAACCCTGTAAATAACTGCAAGGTTATGGCAATTCTGTCATGCTGCTGTCATGCAGCTGTAGAGGAAGAGACATGCACATGAACAATATTCATATTTCATTTTTTACTGTTGTTTTTAATTATCCTTGCAGCAAGCTACCCCTGTAAGACAGTTACCCCACTGTAGCCAAACCCAGACATTCAAAGGGAGTAACTAACAGTACAAGGTCATATTTTATCTTTTTGATCAAACCATTCTAGTTCTGAAGCTTGCAGCAGTAGGACATAAAACTGTTATTAAACTTTTATTAGGAAGAAAACCCCACAGATCTATATTAAAGATTTCCTGTATTACATAAAAGCACATCCGAAGAAAAAAAGTGTTTCTATTTCTTTTGGCGTAGTTTCATTTAAAAACCATTTATTAAAAATATGCCCCAGTGCATCTGCTACCCTCAGAAATAGAAGGCAGAATTTCACAAAACAAGTCCATACAATTATTTACATTTGTTCACATCTTAGATTGTTCCATTTTCAACGCTGGATCCGTTAACTGGAGGCTCAACAATCAGTCTTGGCTCTATCAGTGCATCCCAACTTTCAGTTATCTGGAAACAAACCAGAGACAATACTTAGCACACACGATCTATGGAGGCAGATGCACCTTCTCCTACATTATGCTTTGTCTAGACATGACCAGCAGTGCCACGCAACAGAAATCACAGATCCCTCCTGTGATTCATCCAGCTTCTTGATGAACCTCACCCTGCCTGATGTCCTAGGTAAGGACAGATGGCAAATAAGAACAGTGCATGAAATTAATAACCTTGCAAGAACTGATAAAAAATATCGTGTCTAGATAGAGTATTCTATTAGCCAAAACAAAAAGTTACACAGCTTGATGACTGGTTTTGAATCTAGTTAACTGAATAACATCCAAGAAATGAGTCTTCTATTTTGCAATCATGCACATGCTTGCTTGCTAGAAAGAAACAATTATTTTTGCTTCAATTTATTTTAATCAGATGCATTATTATAGAGGGAATCTCACTGAGATGATCAGAGTCATAAAGCAAGGCATGTAACAGCTGTGCAAAACTTGTAACAGGCTTCAAAACAGGACACCCACGTACCTTTGTATCCTGAGGAACCGCGTACTCTATCAGTTCTGCTCCATCCGCAGACTGATAAACCAGATCAAATTTCCCTGGCTCTTTAGCAACTTAAAAAACAAACAAACAAACAACTCCATTTAAACTATAAACAAAAAAAGTTTAAATCTTTACCCTATTTAGAAAGCTAATCAAACCCAGGCTTGCATCCACTGAAGCCAGTGGCTTCATTGATGTGACAAAAATTGGCATTATGATCTAAAATTTTCTCTGTATTTCCATCTAATGATTTCAACTTTTTCAGGAAATTAAACCACAGTAGAGATGAGTTACCAACTGCTCAGGCTGCCAGACAAATTTTATTTTGTAGATACCTAACAGCATCCTCAATAGAACTAGCAAGTGTTAGAACTTGTCTGTTTAAATAGACATTCTGGGGAGGGAGTGAGGAGGGGAGGAACGTGTGTAACAGGAACCCAAGGAATTTGGAAATACTCATGAAACAGGATACTCATGTGCCTTGGACTAGAGGCTTTCCAAATGATACCCATCATTTGGTGTCCCAGAGTACGTACATTGTCTTGCTGATGACGAAAGGATCTCAAGCTCTATCTGTTTGTTATCAGCATTCCAACTGATTATTTTCCCCTCCTTCATAAAACAACAAGAAAAGAATCAGGTAAGATACACTTCAGCACTGGATAACTATTCTGTTTTACTATTTACAACCACTGTGGTACTTGATCTAAGTTAGAGGAAGTTTATCTGTCAAATATTTCTACCTCTCTGTGTAAAATCTGCTCAGGAGATCAATATTTATCCTGAAACCAAGTTATTGAAAGTAGCTGCATTTTTACTTGCAGCACTTTAAGGATTTGACTTGAATTCAAACAGCAGTACACGCAAATGCAGCTACATTTTGCTACTTGAAGGGCTGCATTTTTTGTCATCTCTAAAATATTAATGATAGTTAATAATGCTTGTGGGTTTTTTAAAATAACTGCTACACTTTTCAAAATTTCAATTAGTTTTGGGTTCTAGCATTTTTATTTTAACTGCTACACCAGGAATCGCCTGCAGAGTCAAGTAGACAAGAAGAAAAATACTGCACAACCTCAAAATATTTAAGCCTTACCTCACCTATAGGAATTTTCTGAGAGAATTAAGGGAGAAAAGAAAAACAGTACCTTATAGTCTGAAACTTCTGGACTGTAATTTTCAGTTAGTTCCAAGCGCTGTTGAAAGAAACACAAGTGACAAATTACAACTTTTCCTGATCCATGATGATGCCCTCTATAACCAGGCATGATTTCTTCATCAAGAGGAAAGTAAAAGAATGAAGTCTCCCACTCCTGGATCCTGATGCCAATCACAGTCCCTGAAGGTTGTCCTTCAGGACTCACTGCTCCAAAGGATTTCTGTTCGGGTCAGGCTGTGAGAGATCAGGGAGATGGATCCCAGCCTCTGCAACTGCAGAGATTTCATTTTAATTTAATTTTTTATTTTGCAGTGAAGTGTAATTATTTGTATGTTTTGGTTTGCAATACTATTGTAGAAATGCTACAGAAAGAAACATGCTGGTTTTCTTATTTTAGCATCTAATTTTAGTGCTGACTTTCCCTGCATGTTGGAAAGAGTGGGGTAACATGCTTCTTTCTGACATTCTTATTTAAAGATAAACCTTGAAAATATGTCCTCGTTAGAGAGAGAGACTCTGTGAAGGAACAACCATAAAATTCTATTATTTGTGAATTCGATTCTATGCTCTAACCTGTGTACTGGTGAAGAAAGTCATTGTACAGATGTACATGGAAATTCACAACTGAAATGACAGTGGAGACAACACTTTCTTTTGTTATACAAATTTAGGAAATCTAAAGGAATGTGTTGAATTTACACACACTCCAAACTTTTGTAAAAATCAAAGTCAGACTTTACAACAAAGTAATTGTTTAGAGCCAATAACAGAAACCATAATAGTTTCTTTTCTATAGGAAACTGAGATTAGAAAGAAAGCAAGAGAGGAGTGAAGGCTTTCAGAGATGCCTAGAGAAATCAGACACAAGACTCTTTAGGTGCTGAACCATTAGCTTAAATTTTAAACAAGATTTTTAAGAGAAAGTAAGGCAGATGAAGACTACTTCCTAACTTCCTTATTCTTCTAGGACAATGGTCCCAGAGCAATGTAAGATTAAATGATTCAGTGTAAGCTTCTGGTTGTCAGGACTATACTACCTGTAGTGTGCCTTGCAAAACTTTCAGTGGCACAAATCAGTTTTAGCCCATTAACTTCAGTATTTCACAAATTCTTACCTTAAAGGCAATTCTTTCTCCCACTTGTGGTGGGGCTGCCAGAAGAGGTAACACACTGTAGTCTCTCTTGGGGACCTCCACAGGATTCTGTGAAACAAACAGTAAATCCATTGATTTAATTACCATATTAATAAAAACAGAAGACAATGTTGGTGCTGTGTGGATTGTAAGTTCTGAGAAGAGCATCCAAGTGCTTTGTATTGAGATATATATAATACAATCACTTAAATATAATTTCATAAACTCTTCTTCAGGCTGCTAAATTAAGAGACAGTAAATATCAGGTTTATTAAGATCAACTATTATCCTACTAATCTATTTCTGCTGCTTTTATGAATTAATATCATCTTATATATTTTTTCTATAGTTAAAGCTGGAAGAGAAAGGTGACCTATGACTGTGTAAGTCACTCACCTGGACAAGAATAGAAGCATTTGTCGCAGCTTCATTTAACTGCCTCTGTTTCTGGCCTTCACTGCTGTAGTTATAGAAGAAGCCAGGGTTTGTTCCTCTCCCACGGCCTTGTCCCCTCATCATCCCATGATACCCACGGCCCCTAGGTCCTCTCCAGAAGTTATCCTCTCCTGTTCCACGCCCCCTTCCACGACCTGGGCTGCCAAGTGGTCCTTGGATACAGGTCTGCAACTGTTTAGTACAGTTTCTTACTATGGAATTACTCGGTCCAGTATTTGCTGCAGGCTTTTTAATTACAAGTGTTTCTGAATCTGAACTATCAGACTCGGAGGAGGAGGTCTTTGCTTTGGCAGCTGTGGTGGTACTGGTTTTTACAGCTGCTGCATTGTTCGGCAGTGACTTTTCCTTTGTAGTCCTGTCTTGTGCTGTTGCCACTTTCTCATCCTCTGTACTCGAGTCAGAGTCTGAACTGGAAGACTGGGGTTTTATAGCATTTTTACTAATTGCAGTCCTAGTGGAATTCTCAGCATTAGACTTTACAGTCACATTAGAAACAGTTTTCACACCAGAATTTGGAGCAGCTTGGGATTTGTCTTTAGGAAGTGTTGCCACTACAGGTTTATGGGCAGATTTATTTTGCTTTATGTTTAATTCACCGATGTCACTGTCAGACGATGTGCTGGAAGAATCTGAAGATCCTGACCTTGTTTTTCTGGACTGTGTTGTGACGTTTTTATTATTTTTACCAGAATTTAGAGAAGACCTCTCCTTTGCCTGTTCTAAAGCCATTATAGCTGCAGGGGCCTTTGTCTGCTTTACAGCCTTCTTTTTTGTTGTCAACTGTTTCTCCCTCTCCACTTTTTTAAGCTTTTTAGATAGGTCGGTAGTGTTCTCTCCCTTACCTTCTGTGAGTCTATTTCTTCCACTAACTTCTTCCTTTCTTTTTCTTTTCTTGTATCTTTTTTGAGAGTCCCAAATATCTACAGGGGTCTCTTCCCTACAGGAAGAATACTCAGGAGTGTGCTTGTTCTTTTTCTTTTCCTTTTTATGCCTGTTGTCTTCATTTCTTGATGATTCTTCCTCTTCCTGTTTTTGTCTACGCCTTTTTTTGTCTTCTTTTGATGCATAAGAGAAACCAGCATCTATCTCATCGTAATCATCTGCAACTACTTCTTCCAATTTTACTCTGTCAAGAAAACAAACAAAACTCGCTGTTCAGCATAATTAACATAATTTTCCTACATGCTAGCAGCTCAGGCAGGCTTGTGTTTGGGGAGCAGGGATGTTCAGACAGCAGCCCCAGAGCACGGGTGGCTATCCCACGCCAAGGCACATGGCCCAAGCCCCCACCCGAGGGCCGGGCTGCTGAGGGGGTGAGGGTCTCGGGGCAGGCAGCGGGAGCACCAGAGGACGGCAGCGGCCCTCTCTTTCCATCCTAGAGGGGATTCCCGACCCCTTAGCTCGCTCCAGCCCTTCAGCCAACGCGGGGGTCCTCAGGCACCGCAGACTTTGGAGAGGGGTGCCCCACGCGGGAAGGGCCCGAAGGCCCCTCTGATTCTTCATAAGGACACCACCAGGCCCCACAGGGGGCTGCTGGGGTCCGCCCCCTCCTCCTCCCCCCGCTCCGGTACCGCGCAGCCCGAGGAGCCCCCCTCTGCCGTCCCGGGCAGCCCCCACCGTTACCGTAGCGAGTCGTTGTCTCGCACGAGGCGGGCGCTCTCGGTGGGGGGCAGCAGCGCTCCCTCCAGGAAGAGGCTGAGGCGGGCCCGCCGGCTGAAACCGAACCTGTGGCGGATGAGGCTGACAAGGTCGGTGACAAAGCGCACCTGGCTGGGCTCCAGCAGCAGCCAGCACAGCGCGCAGCCCGGGCTGCCCGGCGGCGGGTAGTCGAAGAGCAGCCGCAGCCGCATGGGGCTGCCACCAGCCACCGCCATCTTGGCGGTGAGGGAGGGCGACGGTGCCGCGCGCGGGTCAAACATGGTCGGGCGACGCGCGAAGTTTTGGCCCGGCCCCGCCCCTTCTTCGCTCCGCCCTTAGGGGGCGGAGCCGATCCCCGCGCACGTGACGGCGCGGCGGCGGGTACTGGGGGCTGTTAGCGGGATGGCGACGGGGCTGGTGCTGCTGCTGGCGGCAGCGACGCTGGCGGCAGGTACGGGGCTGAGGGACGGAGAGGGGAGGGGAGGCTGTGTCCTGCGCTGTGGCCGCGGGACAAAGCAGTCCCGGGGCCACGGCATGTCCTGCTGCCGCTGCTGGGAAGGGCCTGGGCTGAGGTTTGCGAGCCTAGCCGCGGCTGGTACCGCCGCCCCGGGGAAGTCAGCGAAGTGGGACGCGGCGAAGAGGGGTAGCAAAAACGCCGGTGCTGCGGGAGGGCGGTGGGAGCCCCCGGGCGAGCGCGGGGCGGGCCCGTGCGCCGTCCCGGGGCTGTCGCCATGTCTCTGCCGGGGGCTGTCGTGACCTTGGGAGCCGTTGCCTCCGGCCCCGACTGACGGGGATCTGCCCTCCCAGGGAGCCCCTTTGGAACGGGAACCTGGGAGCTCGGGTCCTGGTTGGTTCAGCTGGGTGAGCCGGGTAGGAGAGACCCGTCACAAACCGGGGCAGTGCTTCCCGGGGCTGTTCACGGAATTATGGAATTGTCAGAGTTGGAAGGGACCTTCTAGAGACCATCCAGCCCCACTCCCCTGCCAAAGCAGGGTTGCCCAGAGCACATCACTCAGGAGCCTCCAGGTGGGGCTTGAAGGTCTCCAGAGAAGGGGACTCCATGACCTCCCTGGGCAGCCTCTTCTAGGGCTCTGCCACCCTCACCCAAAATAAGTTCTTCCTCACGTTTGAGTGGAACTTCCCATGTTTCAGCTTGTGCCCGTTGCCCCTCATCCTGTCACTGGAAACCACTGAAAAGAGTCCAGCTCCATCCTCCCTCAAATGTCCTTTAGATACTTATAATCATTAATAAGGTCTCCCCTCAGCCTTCTCTTCTCCAGGCTAAAGAGTCCCAGCTCTCTCAGCCTTTCCTCATCAGGGAGATGCTCCAATCCCTTAATCATCTTTGTTGCTCTTTGTTCCACCCGGAGCTGTTACCCATCCTTCCTGATTGGGGTGCACCCCAGACACTCTGCTGGCCCTTGGCAGCGACAAGTAGGCTGTAGTAGCCTACTGCATGAAGTAGCCAGGTAGCCGGCAAGCATGAAGATGAGACTTTGAGCAACCTGGGGCTGGGCAGTTGGGACTCGATGATTTTTAAGGTCCCTTCCCACCTGAACCATTCTGTGACCAACCGCAGTGCTGCCTGACATGGGCTGTCGGGAGCTCAGGGCCGCAGTGGGATCCTCCTGTGGGATCCTCCGGGTGGGGGGGCTGCAAGGAGCAGACCAGCTGTGTTGGGGTGTCACCACTGTTGCTGTGGGGGATGATCAAGAAAGTGTGATGTTGTTGTCCACACTGATAGAACCTGTTCAGCGCTGTGTCCTGTGCCAAGAAAAGTTCAGGCACTGTGGCTTGAAAAAGCTTTGTGGCTGCACCTCCAGTAGCCTGCTGCCTCTGTGGTGATTGAGAATTTTAATTTTTCAGTATCAAAGGTCTGGGAAAGCATCTGTTCTAGATGCAGAATAGACCAACTGCTTAAGTTGACAAGACTCTACTGACTTAATTGAGTTTAGGATTAGGTCTTGGGTTCGTTTAGAAATGCACTTTATATGGCATTTACTCCCTTTGGGGACTATAAAATGATTGGATCTTCACAGAGACCGAGGTCAGAGTGTGATCCTGAGGTAGCCCTGGTGCCCCTGAAGCTGGTATGTGTTATTCCATCGTGTCTGGAGGGGCTGTGCTTCCAGCCCAGGCCTTGAAAAGAATTCATCTGTTTTCCTGATAGAAAAAAACAAGTTAGCCTTGCTGTTGGGCTGCTATTTTGGCAGCTGCGGTAAGGTCAGGCCCTGATAAGTAAGCACTTAATTACACACTTAACTTCATTAATTGATGATAACTCAGCTATTTGAGTGGGTATAAGTATAGGCAGGTTTCTTATCATAATTTTTTTTAATGGAAGCACTTCTAATTATCACACCCAAGATTGAAATGTAATGTCTTGGAACAAATCTGGTGGAAAGCTCAAAGCTGAGCCTGTTTACATAGCTAACTTTTATTTTCATTCCCCCCCACAAGGTGCAGTTCTGAGGCAATCCCCAGAGCCCAAGGAGCTGTGGGGATATGTGCAAGTTCGAAGTAAGGCGCACATGTTCTGGTGGCTCTACTATGCAAATAACCCCACCAAAGATTTCACGGAATTACCTCTTGTCTTGTGGCTTCAGGTAGGGTTTGGTGAGAGACACTTAAACTGTAATTTTTTCCATCTGTGCCTGGGTCAGTCTGGCTCTACAGAAATAGGATTCCAAAGTGTCCGATTCTAAATGATTCACCTTGTGAGTCAGGTATTCAGGTTAGGAAGAAATAATGAAAATACCATTCTGCAATTGTGGGGTGCCCTCAACTGCTCACCCTCCATCAAGTTACATTGCAGAAATCAAGGTTGTTCTTATCTTTTAAACAACAGTGGTGCTTTTTGTGCCAGACGCTATATTGTGCCATCTCAGCTCCTTTCCTGAAGAGTCTAAACAATGTTCAGAGAGAGTGTAGATAAAATTATTAGAGATTTAGAAAGGCTACTAAATGGAAACAAGTAAGAGGGAGTGATGGTTGAGATTGGTCCCATTCAATCTCATTTTGATAAAAGGCAGTAGTGTGCCTCCACGTACACTGCAGAAGTTAATATTGAATATAATCACTTGATAACTTGTTCTTTTTCCTTTTGGGCTATTTCTTCAGAGTGAAATGCACATGCTGTATATGCTGATAAAACTAATGACTTGCAGACCTCTGTAGATGGGTAACTCTTGGATTTGTTTTAAGGGAGTAAGGGGAAGGGTTTTCACACTGCACTCACAGAGCATGGAACTCATTAAATACTCTAACAAGTGGATAATCACTTCTCTAAATTGTTGCTTTAAGAAATGGTGTGTATACACATAATGAAAGATGATGGGGAAGAAAGCCTTCTTTGCAAATTAACATGTAGTGCAAAAGCCATTTTTTTAAAATGTAGAGCCTGTCATTCTACTTGCTGGCTTGCTTTTATTTCTCTCCTGTCTGTCATATCTACACCATGCTGCCTTTTAACCTATTTGTCATTTGGTATTTCCCCACAGGGAGGTCCAGGATCTTCAGGCTGTGGATTTGGGAACTTTGAAGAGATTGGCCCATTAGACAAAGAAATGAAACCAAGAAATACAACCTGGGTATAGTAGAGGGTTCCGCTTCTGTTTATTGATTGCAAAATGTTTTTTGCTTGTGTAAGCAGATGATGGCTATTGTCACAGAACAGCTTTCATTTAAAATTCTATAGAGCTATGATATCTCATCTTAAAATAGTGTGGTTAATGAAATGGCTTAAACGAACATTCTTGTTAAGAACTGAATAATAGACTTATTCATTTTATTTAATGGAATATGTCAGGACTTCCATGAATTTGTGAATTGCAGATGTCTGGGAAACTAAGATTTTGGAGGATAGAGGTTTTTCTGGATGGCTGGCAATGAATAACCAAAGGCTCATAATTCCAAGTCTAGCGTGGCCTTCAAGAGAAAACAAATTACAGCTGACTATGAAGGTGGAGGTTTCTTCAATGAAATGTGTTTGTGCTCTGAGTTATCAGTAGTCCGAGTACTCTGGAGCTCCCTAGATGGTATAGTGATCTGCCCCAGATCACTAGGATTTTTTGGGTGCCATTCTTGTGGCAGATCGAAAAACCTTATGTAGTACCTCTGTACTTGTGAGCCGCACTGCCTTGAGCCTTGCTGTCTGCGTGCCCATCTAGTGACTTTATTTGTTACACCTGCAACTATATAACTATGGCATCTGCTGTAGCAATTTTTAGAAAGCCCAGCAACCCAAAAGAAAATTCCTCTTATTTTACATTCTGGCAGACAAGTCTCACATGACAATTCTCTGTTTTGGATTTGCACCGTATTTTTCTGCAGTCTCTTTCAGGGCCAGAAATTCAGTGGCTCAGTGAAACCACAGTTGCTGGTGCTGCACTGAGGTTTCATACTCATCTTTTTTCTGCTTGTACAGGTGCAGGCAGCCAGTATCTTGTTTGTGGATAATCCTGTGGGCACTGGATTCAGTTATGTGGATGATTGTAGCTTGTTTGCCAAAAACCTTACCACAGTAGTTTCTGATATGATGGTTTTTCTTGGAGAATTCTTCTCATGTAGAGCAGAATTCCAGGTAAGTTAATTGAGTTCTTGGTTAAAATTGTATTTTTCTTTGTTTTTAAACAGATCTCAAAAGGAATCAATGAACAGCCTTCCAGCTGGGCAGCGTTTGCTGCTAGGTAGTGTGCATTTGGGAGTCAGTGCAGGTATAACCATTGCCTGTTATTTCTCACAACGCAGAATTAGTATCTTGAATTTGGTGACAGTTAGATAAGCAGTGGGGTGAATTATTGTCTGTCATGTGATCTGAGAAGCATGTAGGATCACGTTTCTAGTTCCAAAATACAGAAGTGCCTGCTTCAAAATTTCCCCCAGTAATTGCAGCAGGATGTTAGGGAAATCTTTTCTGCAGCTTAGAGTCAGAAACATATCCAGTGTTTGATAGTGAGAGGTGAAGAGCCAGAGCCTGGCTTCTGTGGGATGTGGGAGACAGAAGTGTCTTCTACCCACTGTCCAATGAGTTCCTTGTTTGGCTTCTCTCTCTTCAGAACATTCCTTTCTACATTTTTTCTGAGTCTTACGGAGGTAAAATGGCTGCTGGCATAGCTTTAGAGCTGCATGAGGTAAGTAGTTGGAGATGTATTTCACTTTTCACTTTAAAACATGGTGTTCTACAAGTAGTTGTATTTCCTGGAATACGGTGTCCCTGTTGCCTAATTCAGACTGCTAGTTATGTCTTTAAGAAAACTGCTTCTAGAGTAATGAATATTTAACTAAAAGTTGTTTTTATTTTGGTGTGGTTTGTTTGTTTTTGTTTTTCCTCTTACTCACCAAGGCTGTTCAAAAAGGGACCATAAAGTGCAATTTTATGGGGACCGCTCTTGGAGACTCATGGATTTCTCCTTTGGGTATGTTTAAAATCCTCAGACTGTGGGTGGCTGTTGTTTTGTTGGTTTACTTAACATTCCGTGGGTACCTAGAGTCAAAAATGCCAGCCCTGCCTTCAGTGAATTGAATCACCATTGAGTCTGGTGAATCAAAAAGAAATACTTCAACATTGCAAGCTGTGATTGAAGAATCCATCTTTAGAATGTATCTAGATTATGAAAAGTCAGAGAGCGAAGTCAGTGAGGAGCATACTTGTGTTTGAAGTGGGGTGGTGGTGAAATGTCCCTACACACCTCTGCAGCCTCTGAGGTGTTTTGGTAAGAGTACTGCACTTAATGTATGACCACCAACTGAGGTTTTTATCTTTCTTTTCAATGGAAGACCTAGTGCTGAGGAACTGGTGTGCTCACAGACCTGGAAGAGATAGGGGGTGTGTCTGGTGGAAGACAAAAGAAAAAAAACCCAAATTAAAGGACTCTTGGCCCTTCAGTGAGATTTGCAAGGGCAGGCTCCGCAGATCTTTGCAGCATGGGACAATATCAAGCAAACTCCAATCTGTCTTAGGATCATTGAGACTTTATAAACAAACTTGTTATAAAACAGATTAGTTTTATAACTAGGTTTTTTTTCCTAGTAACTTGTGCAAACAGGTAAGTTTAGCCAATGCCCATTCACTTGTCAGATCTCCCCCCGTGTTCTAGCAATGTGCTGCAGTGTTGGGTGAGAGCATTTTGCTAAGAACAGGGCTGTTGCTTTAAATAAATTTCACTGATGAACTTTTAGAGGGTTAATGATGGTGCAGTGCTTTTCTTGATCCTCAGGATTTGTGAAAAACCTGCTCTGTGGTACATAAACTTTGGGCTAAATTGAGTTGACAGCGCTTTATACTGATTAATTTATCTCCATGTATTTTTGTCACAATCATTCTTGCTACAATAAAAGAAAAGGAAGTTGTATGTAAAAAACTTAGATGTTTGACATCTGTTCTGTTTCTTTAGACTCTGTGCTGTCTTGGGGGCCCTACCTTTACAGCACTGTAAGTACCTTCCTAAATTCTGTTCCTCACCGGATTACTTATACTACCATACAGTATAAATAGATATTGATTTTTAAGATTAGTGAATAAAACTTTGAATGCATGGAAACTGTTAGTAAGAGATGAATGTGAAGTTATAATTAAAGCTCTCCTTTGTCTTTGTCTTCCAGTCTCTCCTTGACGATAATGGTCTAGCAGAGGTGACTGCTGTTGCCAAAGAAATAATGGATGCAATAAATAAAAATCAATATGGGCTGGCTACTGAGCTCTGGGGCAAGGCTGAAGAGGTTATTGAAGAGGTGAGGTTTTAATAACTAACTGGTGCCTGGGCAGGCACACAATTTCAGGTTATCCTTTCTATGAGCACTGGGTTGATATGTATCCTCCAATCCCCTGCCCAGCCATTTTGCCGGTATATGTTTTATTCCAGTGCTGACATAAAAGAGCTGTTTGTTTGCTGTGCTCCACTGTGTGATTGTAAGAGGCACTGGGTAGAGTGACAAGGACTTACGTATTGCATCACAGTTTCAACCTGGTGCATCACTTAAATAGATGCTTAATTTTTAATTTTTAGCTTCAAACTAATACCATTGATTTCTGTAGAACCCAGTTTAAACTTAAATGAGCTGTCTGCTTGAAAGCTTTTTTTTTTTTTTTAGTATCAAAAAACACATCCAGCAAGACACAAATTTCAAGTTAAGCATAGATCTGTATTTAAGAACTACAATAGGTGCACAGGATGGAAAGGAACCTCAAGTTATGTCCTTATGTTACTGTTGTTATATTATGTTACTGTTGGCTACTGCATCTTGTTAATTACCAAGTTCTAGCTTAAAAGATAGGTAAAGTTTTGCTCTTGTTTTCCCTGCTGAAGAGTTGCTCCAAAATCTCACTCTTCCTTATGTTTTTGTTTTAGTACAAGTAAGGCTCTGGCTTCCTCAAACTCAAAAACTAATCTAGAGCTGCTTCCTTTTCTCAGTTTTTGGGGTTTTTTTGGTTTTGTGTTTGTTTTTTTTTTTTTTGGTGTAGTTTGCAAGGCACTGTCCATTATGACACAGTTGGTTTCACTTCTTACTGTTTGGAAGGAACCTGTGGTTCCCATTTTGCCTTTCTCTTCAAATTTGCTTGTCTTCCAGTTGTGATATTGCTGTCAGGGTGCAGTCACTTTAGTTTTTCCAGGGTTGCTGTTCTTCCAGGGAGCTGATTTCTGACCTATGCATCAGAACTGTAAAGATGCAAAAATTGAATAAAGTAGGGCTTTTTGAGAATCTTGACTAATTTCTCTAATGGTAACACTGATCACACTTGTCCCTTGGATGCAGGCAGTCTATTGTCTGTGTCAGAGCTGCCATTCCACAATTCTTGGACTCGTCCAGATGTCAGCAGTTTCAAAATAGGGGTGACTGATGCTTGTCACTACATTCTTGAGGAAGCGGTTGAGATTTTGAAGGATTGTGGGTTGGGAGGTTGTTGAGCAAGAGGCAGCATCAGACTAGACTAGATCAAGCAGAAGAGACCATCTGAAAGCATCATCTGGCATTGCAACTCTCTACAATGAGTAATGAGAATCTGCAGTCATTTCCAGGGTGTAAGGCTTCCTGTAGCTTCACATCCGTTTCAGAGAAGTAAATAACATCTCTGGCACAACCCAGACTTGAGTCTGTACAACAGTAGAGACTTGAGAAAACTCTTCCCCGCTTCTCAAAGCAAATGCTGAACAAAATCTTTTGCATAAGTATCTTCCTGATGTGTAGGTAACGTGGCAGGTCATTAAGTCCGTTATTTAGGACTTACCTCTTTTATTTTCAGAAGACAATCTGTTCCTCATAACTGAGAATTGTTTTTGTTACAGTGTTACTGAAATGATCTTGTGTTTTCAGAACACAGACAATGTGAACTTTTATAACATCATGACTAAGGAAGTCCCAGAGATGAAATCAAGCAAACAAGAAAATCTCCATCTCAGTAAGTTGTATTTAAGTACTTGAGCTTCTGAGGCTCCGTGTCTGCATTCACATACCTTCAGCTCTGATAGTGGGAACAATTTAGGAACAATAGTGGCCTCAATTTAGCATGTTCTTAAAACCTTAAAATGGAGCCTTCAGTCCAAAGGATATTTTCCAGTGCAGAACTTGTTTGCTCAGGCAAATAGGAATGTGGAACAACCCTTCTATAGATTACACCTCCACCTATACATCCTGCACAAATTATTGCAAGGAAGTAGTCAGTATAATTGTGACATAGTTTTATGACCTTTAAGTTACTTCCTCTTAATGTCTTTCATTTCTGTCTTCAAGCTAGGACAGAAAAGTGTCTTGTCAATATAACGGTCTGATTAGACTCTCTTGTTCCATGATGTTTGTGTCAATGTGAAAAACACATGTATAGAGCTTCTTTCAGGTTCTTCATCTCTTTCTGTTTGCTTCAGCAGGGAAGGTGAATGGCACAGTTAACTCCCAAGAGTAAAACGCTGCAGCTCTTAAAAAATTGGTCTGTTGAGGAGGACAAACCTTGTCTGTACCAAGTGTCAAAAGCAGAACCTGGTCCCCTGAAAAAGGGTTGCGTTAGCCAAAAGTAGAAATAGATGGTCGAGTTCTTCCCATATCATCCTGTGACTAGGAAGGAACTGTTTAACAGGGAGTGTAGTGATAGGACAAGGGGTAACAGTTTAAACTGAAAGCGGGGAGATCTAGATTAGATACTAGAAAGAAATTCTTTACTGTGAGGGTGGTGAGACACTGGCCCAGGTTGCCCAGAGAAGCTGTGGCTGCCCCATCCCTGGAGGTGTTCAAGGCCAGGCTGGGTGGGCTTTGAGCAACCTGGTCTAGAGGGAGGTGTCCCTGGCCAGGGTAGGGGGTTGGAACTGGATGATCTTTTAAGGTCCTTTCCAACTCTAACCATTCTATGATTCTGTTACTCTAAATAAGGGTTTACTTCAGTGGTTTCTAGTAAAAAAAAGTCAATCTCTCTCTGTGGTGTTGTGTTTTCACTAGAAAAGAGTTTGTTTGCCATGATGGTGATACTGAAACTTGTTATCTCTACAGGACGACTATCTTAAATGTGCCACTAATCAAAGTGTGTTTTCTCTTTTTGGTAGGACTTTACCAGCGCCATGTCAAAAATATGCACAAGGAGAGCCTAAATGAATTGATGAATGGACCCATCAGAAAGAAGCTAAAAATTATTCCTGACTGTGTGAAATGGGGAGGTACTTTCCTGTTAGTGTGATCTAATGAGTGTGTTACTGCCTTGAACAGTATTGCAGTCTATAGGAAAACACTTTGCTGTAGTGAGCAGTCACATCAAATTGTCATTATCCTTGGACTGAAGAAGAGGACTTATTCTTGAAAATTAATGTGTAATGGGGCAGGTCTGTGGGAGCACATGTGGTTCTGGGTTTGATTCTGCTGTTAGTATCTGTCTGCAGTCAAGCAGCTAAAAATACAGGGAGAGGAAGAACATCCTCCGTGTCTCAGCAGCTGGTTTCTGAACTTTGTGCAATCTTGATGAAATTCCTGCCAGTTTTTCTTTGACAGAAATCTGGTATCATGTAATACTGCATGATGTGGAGGGGAGGGTGTAAAACAGAAAGGAAGCCTTAAAGGACTGGTGCCAGCAACATGTATGTGTGTAACAGGAGCCAGAAGCTACAATGCTGTGTGCAGGCTCCAGAGGGAGCATGGTTGCTTTCTGGTTCTCTCCTCAGACTGATAGATCATGGGCTGCTGCTTTGGGCTAGGACTGGTTTTTATGCAGCCATGAACTGCATTTCAGGACCCTTAGCTAGTTGCTTCTGTCCCAGCTTGGGGATGCTGTTCTTCACTAGTTAAAATTTGTCTTCTTTCTGGTTCCAACCAGGTCAGTCCAGAGATGTCTTTGAGAATATGGCTGAGGACTTCATGAAACCTGTTGTTGATATTGTTGATCAGCTTTTGGCAGCCAATGTCAATGTTACGGTCTATAATGGGCAGCTGGATCTCATTGTTGACACTATGGGTAAGGGATTTCTTGTCTGAGGTTGCACACATGACAAGTGGAACGTGATGTTGCCAGTAATATTGGTACCTGGATCTCTCCAGACTTACGTGCAAATCTCCTGTCTAACAGGCAATGCTTAAATACTACAATTACCATTGAGCAGCTCTTAGTATGTTTTGTTTATGTCCCTCTGAGAGAGGCAGTTCCTTTACCTCCATTACATTGTTTGGAAGTAGATCTGCCACACTAATAATTGCTTGTTTCAGTGAAGCCCTTATGTAGGTAGGTACATATAACACCTACATGTATGTATGGTCATTCATAAATGAAGAATGAGGATAGATTAATAAATACATGGAGATTGTCCTCTCTTCTGCTGTGCCTTGAAGATCCTGTTCTCTGGACCAAAGGTCATATCTTGCTACAGATTTTGCACACTACAGCTTAGCCTTCCCTGAGTGGTGCCTGCAGCAGAGAGCATGGTGCCAGGCAAGATGAAAAAAGGGTGCTGGTAATTAATGAGGGAGGGTGTAGCTGGAGATTGATCACACCTGCTCAGTAATGCACATGCACCTGCACGTCTTGGCCACTCAAGGGCTTTGTTTGTCCCTTGTTGCTTGCAAGACACGCGTTTGTTCCAAGTGGCAGTTTTGGGGTCAGGCCAAGTATTGCTGAAATGCCTTATGCTGTGAGGCTGCTGTGCTCTCTTCCGTTCACCTTTCCTTGTTGATTTAAATAATCCGCAGCCACAGACTCTGCAGTTGCCTTCCTGTGTTGTGAAGGGTTTTACTCTGATTTTGAACTAAAATTGAGCTGCAGTTAACATGTAAATTCCTCTAGTAGTTCAGAGATAGACTAAAGCTTTGTCCCCCTTGGTGTTCTGGAATTGGTCTTTTTGCTATCTTGATCTCCACCTTCTTTATCAGGCACCTGAAAACAGAAAACCTTTCCAGGTTCTTGATGAGTGACTGTAACAAACAGAGAAGCAGTGTCTTCTCTGGTTTCCAAGTAGGGGACTTGGTGTGGCTGATCCTTCTCCATGGTAGAATGCTGAAGGGTGTTTCAAAAGTAAAGCAAAATATGTCAGAATTGCTAGAGCTGCAGAGCCTCTAAGGCACACATCCAGCTTGTGCAATCATAAGTCCATTTCACATACGTCGGTTTTTGCCTTTGCCCTCTGTTGGTTTGTTTCATGTTGTCCTGAATACAGCCTTGGTCATCTTCCCAAGGAATAGCAAAATTGTTTTTAGAATCTGAGCACACAGAGATCTGCTAACTTGGCTGTATTGGTATCTAGTACAGTGAGCATCCAGCTGAACTGGGACTCCCAAGCTGCTATGTCAGTATCGATAATCAAGCATATCTCTTATCTCTAACAGGCCAGGAGGCATGGATCCGGAAACTGAAATGGCCTAATTTGGACCAGTTCAACCAGCAAAGGTGGAAGGCACTCTATGTGTCTCCAGAATCTGCTGAGACGGCTGCTTTCCACAAGGCCTATGAGAACTTTGCTTTCTTCTGGATTCTTAAGGCTGGGCACATGGTAAATACTATACTTCTTGGGGTTGGATGCATCATTATCAGGAAGAAATGCTCTAGGCAATCCTGCTTCAGCAGGGGAGTTGAACTAGATGATCTCAATGGTCCCTTCCAACTCTAAAAAAAAATGCAGTGAACTTCAGTGAAAACTGACGATGCATGTATGCTTGCTGTCTGCTTCATTATAACAGGTACTTACCATGTGCTCTCATCTCTGTGTTAGGTACCGTCTGATCAAGGAGAGATGGCACTGAAAATGGTCAGGATGGTGACCCAACAGCAGCACTAGGGAAGTGGAGGCCAGCTGGTATGGCTTTCTCTTGTATGTCAGTGTTCTTGCAGAATGTAAGTGCAGAATAAGAAGCTACAGGAGGAACAATGGCTATTTGGACACATAGTCTCTCTAATCTTGCTGATCATGTGCACAAGCACTTATGGAAAGGCATTTTTTTCCTTAAGAGAGTTCTTGCTTTTGAATTTGTAAGCTGTGATTTGCTGCCTTAACAGTGTTTATATGACTCTTCCAGAGGGAAGTCCACTGTCATAAACAACTGGCTCTGAGCCTTTGCCTTTGACTTGGAAGGATTTTGTGATCTTTTAAAAACCCTTCCCTGAATGCTCTCTTTTCTATTCACGCACCAAGACTAAAACTGGTTTGAGTCCTGATAGATTTGCCGCTTGTTCTTCTCAGAGAGCTGACCTGTTTCATGAGACTGTGCAGTATTCCTTCGCTTGTCCTCTGCTTGAGTCACTTGGCTGGATTACAAGTGAAGACATGGAGATGCCAGGATAGAAGACCATAGAATTACAGCCCGTCTCATCTTGCTGAAGTGCCCAAGTTAGGATCCAGATCCAAGATTCTTCAGGCTTCCTGTGCTATGGAGGGAGAAAAACATCCTCCCAGAGGAGGATTTGACCTTCTTCATCCGACCATTTGTTTCTTGTTTTCATTTTCTTTAATGACCATTACAAAGACTTTGCCTTTAGCAACAGCACATCCAGCAGGAATCCTTTCTTGTGTGCTGAAGCAGGAGGCTGTTAATACCCTCTTCTTGCACAGAAGAGAGTCCTAATGGTCAGAAGCATCTTACAACCTTCTGAACTTAGCCTGGAGACAGGAAAGGAGAGTATTATTTGAACAATAATAACATAATTCTGAAAGATAATAGCAGTGTTTAAAAGGACATATAATCTAAAACCAGTATCTCAATATATATATTTTCTAGAACTTTTAAAAAGTTTTTCAGAGACCTATTATTTTGAAACAACTTTTTTTTTTTTTTAAATATAGTACACAGTCAAGAGACTTCTGCTTCGGAGCACAGAGTGACTGTTGCTTATTCCAGCTTCCAGAATCCTAAATAAATAGCAACCCTTCAATTACTCCAGCAACAGAAGCTGTCATGAAATACCCGACAGTGTTGGCTTAGCAAGGACTGAGGCATAATGCTATATAAACATACATGCAGTCACCCAGCAGCTGGACTATTGGCACCTGATAATTGCTTGCTTTCTTCATGTTCTCTGCTTGAACTATGTTCTTAAGAACTTTAGCAATGCAAATCCAGATTTTTTTGGAACACATTTTTCAGTAAATGCAATAGGTCTAATCTGTTTCTCTCTCTTGGGCACCATGTTGATTTTGCTACTGGAAAATCACATCTTCTCTGGTTTGGCTTTTTGGTGTTAAAACTGCACCCACTGATGGGAGTGGATGCAGTCAGGCTTGAGAGGGAAGGGATGCGGGACTGTGCTCTCCCCCACAGCTGTATCGCGTGATGAGGGGCACAGGCACTGGGGACTGCAGCCCCTTCTGTCCTTTCCACAAAATGCACTCCTTCAGAGCATGATGGGCAACCCAGAATGGCCAGGCAGGATCAAACCAGCAACTGTTTCTGTTCTCGTTCTGTTTGAACATCAGACCAACAAGAACAAGAGGAGGGTCTAAGAGGTGTGTAAATCTGCGTTCTTGGAATATTTTAATATAACTTGCCAAGCAAATAAGTATGTCTGAGCCTGAGCAGCTGGAGTTGGCTTGTAGACCTCCATCCAATACTTTGCATTGTGCCTACACAACTAATACTATAGGGCTTGATAGAGGGAGAGAATTGAGAAGATGGCATCTCCAGAAAGCAGCATTTACTGCTGTTCTTGTGCTGCTTTATCAAGTGGGACATTATCTAGAGCTTGTGCTCAGTGATAGACCTGAGACATCTGTTTCTTGTCCTGCTTTGTTTTAGCTTCTGCAGGTTTTTCTGTTTGACAAGAGACGGCTTACAAGGAAAAGAAATGGTTCCAAGAAGGCTGATGGTAATGATTTGTTGGTTTTAGGGGCTATGCCAAATCTAAACATGTTAGAATAAAAATACTTGCCTGCAGAGACAGGCAAGTCTTAAATAGTGTCCATTAAAATACAAACAACAAAAAAGTGGCATTTTTTTAATATCAGGGATGATTCCTTTTGTTTCAACAAAAGCTTTGTAACTGGTGTGTCACAGCTTTAGATCATCACAAAGGTAGGTCACCTGTTCAGCAGATGCTGAGAGATTGGTTGCTTTGAAAGGAGTTCAAGTCCTGCTGTATATCTGATTAGCAATGACATATGTTGTCCATTTTGATTTCATGCAGTATGCTATTTCCAGATAAGGGCTGTTGCTTGCTAAATCCATTAGGATGAATCGTTCTAAATATTAATAAGATTTTTTACAGATGCTGGGTCAGTCAAAAGAAAACAGCCCAACATTTGTATTTCATCTTCTGCATCTGCAGGTTTTGATTGCATAGGTAGCCTGAGAACCACAGATTTATTTTGTTCACCATCAGTTTAGGGTAACTTTCACAGAAACAAATCCAATGGTGTTAAAAATGACTAATTCATCACTACCTGTTCAGCATGAAGAATTTTGACTTTCTGTAACTCTCATCTTTTTTAAGCAGGAGAAAGAAACCTAGAAGTTATCCATTATGTAATAAATAGGTGTCTCTGTCTGTCTTTTTCCTTTCTATTTTGCTGGATCTGTAACAGTAGAGTGGGGAGGGGTGACTTGATGCATCCACTGTGCCTTAAACCAGTACATCATGGTCAGAGGTAAACAGAGGATATGGGATAGATGGACCTTTGGTCAGTCTTTCATAGCTGTTCTATGCCGGAGAGGTTGAGCTTGTTGTGGACAGATGAACACAAGAAGCAAGAGATCTGCCCCATTTGCCACCATAGGGGTATCTGTGCGGGCGCAATATTTGTGTCTAATGTAACTAATCTGGCGTGGAATATTTTTTGCCTCAGAAGGAGGGAATCACATAAGATATTTCTAAAAGGTATTTGACACATAATGCTCATCAATTTTATGTCTTTAATATTTGAGGCTTAAGAGCGGGCCTACAGCTGTGTGTTGAATTACCTTATTTCAGAAGATGAAGGTTTTGAAATGTTGCAACATCTGCTTATCTCAGGATTCAAAGAGACAACAACAGAAGAACATTGTGTGCTAAGGCGAGATGGAAATCTTGGAGCACTTCTTCATTGTCATGTTATGTCTGTTATCCTGTAAGTGTTCTGCTGCATGGCAGCATAATTTGTGTGTGTCACTTGTGAACTCTGGAGTACAACTATGTTTTTCCAGAAGGGATTCAGGAAAGGAGGAATAATTTATCTGACCCACAGACAGCAATAGTTAGAATTTGAGTAGAGACAATTCACCCTTGCAAGGTTTCTCTGAAAACTGTTTTTGGTATTTGCTATATAATAGATTTGGTCTTGTGGAGGAGCAAATGTACCATTCTAGTCACTGTTTGGGAGGTATTTTTTTTCCCCTTTCTTTTAATAGTGCCTGGTCATTGAGGTGGTTGGATTTTTCTGCAGGACTAGAGGTGTGTTAGTATGAATGGCCTAATACAAAGGCTTTTAACTTATCTCTGTTTACAAACCCCTCACCTGAAATATTTCCAAGGAAAGCAGAGCACCATTACAATTTTCATATATTGACCATTACTCTTCACTTGTATCTGATAAGTAATAGTCAGTGGCTAGACTCACTAACTGTACTGGTGGTCTAGACCAGATGGGAATATTGGGGTGTCTCAGAAGATCAAAAGCACACCCAGATAATAGCCAGTTCCAGCAAATATCTCACTGTGGTTCTGCTGTTCAGTATTTCCATCTAGTGTATTGCACAAATCTGAATCCAAAGTACTCTTGCAGTAAGGCTTGGATGTCTCGTAGGCAAAAGTAACTACAGATTCATAGGGGACCTGAACAATAAGACCAGAGTGACTTCACAGGGAGGCAAAAAAATCATACTTTTGCTGAAGCTGATTCAAATGCAGGAGCTAATTTCTATTTTCCCCTAACTTTTATCCTCGGACTCAGTAGCAAAATTTATAGGTAGATACTGTGATGAATTGAGCTGTATCAGTTTTAAATGATGTGAAACATCTAAGCATAAGAGTCAGCTGAAACAGTTCCATCTGCAAGCTGTAGTTAGTAGATTCAATAATGTTTACCACAATAATTTTTGAAGGCAATTATAAAAGCTGCTAGAACTAGACTAGTTAAGCTGCTTTTCTAATTGGCTGTTCCTAAAATGTCCTTTTCAGGACTGTCTCTCTGCAAACAAGCTGGTTGCAGCTTGTCTTTGAGCCAGTCAGACTGCTTATCACCATGACCCCACAGCCAATGTGGTCCATTGATGGTCACAGCAGTAATGATGTCACACCTACATTCTCTTGCATAAATAGCTTTGTTCTGTCCAGTGTCTGCTATTAATCAGCCAACTTGGACTCTGCTCACACAATCTGTTTCAAGACACAACAAATAATCACTGTTTGGCTTTTCTACCAGTATGATATATTGTGCTCTAATTTCATTATTCTGTCCCAGATCTCATTGCTAAATGCAGCGATAGCTGGGAATTACATTTCTGTAGTCTGCTGTAATAAAGGTGCAGATGGAACACGTGTATTCAGATGTTGTGTAGTCCATCTTGGATAGGACAAAAAGCAAAATTTTAGAAAATATTTGAAGCAGTAAGGGATATCTTACTGAACAGTTCATATAGTGTTTAATGCATGAGTTAGCTTAAAAAAAATACACTGGTTGGTGCATCTTCAGTCTTTAACAGTTGCTAGCTGATTTACTAGGTTATTTTTTGGTAATAAATTGCAGGAGGGAAAGGGAAAAAAAAATTAAAAGTCTTTCCCTTTAACAATCTGGAGCTTAGATCTGTTAATGTTGTTTGCTTATTAGAGCCGGAGCGCAGTATTTGTGTGTCTCTTGAAAGCTCTTTTGGGAGTAGAAGTTGAAAATAACTTGATTGTACCTACTGCACTAGGTCTCCTTTTTACACCGTTTTCTTGGAGTCTTAAACATTTCATTGTACCCAGAATCTCCTGGGAAGGAGTAAAGTGCCTTCCTGAAGCACTGAGGGACAGAAATGGCCTGGGGGCCTGGCAGCTGTCAGATGCTTTCTATCATCATTGATACTTTCAGGAGGTTACCAGGTGCCATTGCACGTTAGAATCTGAGGCAAAGGTAAGTCTACCCAACTGCTTAGAACTCTCGAGAGAAAAGCTGACGGGTACTGTCCTTTTCCTAAGAGAAGGCAGGGAAGCTTCTAGCACGTGGCAAAAAAGACAGGTTTGGTCCCAGGGCAATTGGAGGACTGTAGGACTTCTTGGAACAGGAAGAAACCTTTCTTTATTCCGTACTATTCATTCACCTTTGTTTTATGTATTATTTTTCTTACCAACCACAGTAGCTTCACCTTGCTGCCCTATGCAAGGTGGCCACCGATGGAGTCTCTTGGCTGGTGACCAAAGTGCAGTGAAATGGCTGGCCACTTGGTGGCGTAAGGAGACTTTCAAATACCGTGGGAACATTTTGGCGTTGGCAGCTGTGCTCCTGGTGCTCTCCCTGGAAATAGCTGGTCAGCACTTGGAAACATGAGTTTGACCCTCTGAATTCACAATGGAAACGTTGCTATGTGAATCAGTACAGAGGGTCATATAATTTCGGCAATAACTTCATGCTAACAGATATTTTGGCCTTTGTGAGCACAACCCTGATTACAAGGCTTTATAGTTGCAAATAACAGCTAAATAACCTGCTTTAACCAGAACATACCATTCAATATTGTGATTTGAACTTAGGCATGTTCTTTTTCAAATACTGTATTCCCAGCCTGTCCTTAAAACTTTTTGATCAATGTCTCCGAGGGCAGCATGTGTGTTGTAAGAGGAAACAAGTAAGGCATTGGTGTGTTTGCTGAGGTGGCTGCAGCTGCTGTCCAGCCAGGCTCACCCAGCAGAGTTACACACACACTTCATGCACAATCTGATACGAGTGCTGTTGAAATCAAGTGTTTATCCTATGTAAAATTAAACCACTAAAAGTAAAGTCCCTTAGCAACTAGAAAATTTCAAAGGAAAATCTTTCTTTGTTGAAACACTTCCCCAAATTTTGTAAGCTTTTTTTGGTGCTGCTGTTTAACTTTTTATAATAGAAAAAAAGATTAGAGAAGATATCAGTAAAAACATCAAGTATCTTGTTTCTGTGCCATACCTAATTAAGCTAGCCAGAAAAACTCCATTATTTTTTAAGTCATACTTTTAAGTTTTCAGGCAGGTAAGAGCATTCATAAGCTAGTTCTTGCTCCCTGTTACCTGTTCTTTATGACACTTAAAAATAATATCCAACTAATGAAGCACATCTGTTATGTTGCTAATCAGAGCTATAGTAGTCAATGGAAAACAGGATTTAATTCAAAATACAGTAAGAATATTAGAAGCCAAATATTCAATGAGGGTTAGATTATGTATATTATAAACAGAAATTGTGCTATGAAGCTATTTTGAGAGGCTGGGTCCCAAGATGTTACTATACACTGGAACACAACCAGAATTGCAGAAGAGCTCATCAGCCTTGGGGATGAACACTTGGGGAGTGCTGTTTCTGACACCAGATTACAATTTGATACGTAAGTGGAAGTGACATTGATGGAAAAGGAGCTGATTGTAAAGAAATCCTGCAAATGACAGACATGGCCTGTGGAATTCAGTGAAATGTTTCCTCTTGAACTATTTATTCTTAACAGGCAAATACGGTATTATCACCACTAGTCATATTCAAGTTTGGAAAACTAGAGTTGCAGCATGTGAAATATTTATTAGACATAGAGCATGAGTCAAATGAAGAAGTTGCCAAACATCTCTGATTAAACAAGTATTTTGATGTACGAGGAAGGAAAAATAGCCACTGGTACTAGCAGACACGTTCTACCTAGAACTGGAGAAGCAGAAATCAGCAAGGAATAATGCCAGCTCCATCCACTGACAATAAAAATTGTCCTCTTCTTTGATTTAGTCTTACAAACTGTACCTTGACAGTGCAGCTGCTCAGCCAGTGCAGCACATGTTCAGTTCAGTATCCTAGCTATAGCACACTTGGGGCACAAGCAGCTTTTGGATCCTGAACCTTTATTGACATCATCTCACATCCCAGTTCTCCTGTGTTCAGTGGTGTCAAATCATCTCCCGGCTGTCAGATCTTTGCTCAAAATATTCAGCTGTCTACAATGACAGCTTCTACAGCCTCTTTAGCTCTCCTATGAGCTTGATTCCAGTGCTCTCTGGCACTCAAGCTGTCTGTGGCAGTTCTGAAACTTCAGTTCTAACTCCCCAAACTGTAGTATCTATACCTGGAAGTCCCCCTCCACACTCCCCACCCCTTAAAAATTAATGCAAGAATGACACAGATTTATATGCTGACACTTTTGGTCTAGATCTATGTTGCCACTTACTCGCATATCTAGACCAATGTTCTTCTTTGTCCAGCAGAAGATAAAGGAGAGCCAGTGGAGATAAACTGGATGCCATGAGAAAAAGCATGATGACTCTGAGGAGTGGGAATTCTTCCTGTGGTCATGGCAAACAGGAATAGGTCTATTTTTTTTTTAAAATTTATTTTTGCACAATACTTAGTGTGACTCCACGTCCCTCTCTGGGTCTGTACAGCTGCCCACCTGCACACAGAGAGGTGTATCAGATGCAAGGATGCACTCTGAGGCAATCTCAGCAAACAAAGTGGGGCAGTGACACAGATGAACTCTGAGTCTTTGAAGGGGCTGAATTCCACTTCAGAGCAGTTAGACTAACAGTAGCTGATTCCATGTAAAGCTGTGCTTTCCACAGCTCTGAGGAGTACCAGCTCACAGTTTTAAATACTTTGAATAGGTGCCCCTGAGAAGTGTTCAAAGCTCAATTTCCACATAACCTGAAGATGAGTTCAAGGGTCCCAAGATAAAAGCTAAAAATCCCCACATCTTAAGAATCATGTTTCAACTAAACAATTTCAGAGAAGTTTGCTGATCAAATATTTTGTTTCCCTTTTTTCTTTTAGATCTCGCATCTCTTAATTGTTTCTTTGCTTCCCAAGGATCGTATCTGATCTCTGCACTTTTATTTTTTTCCAGTCTGTAAAGATCCTTTTGTACATAAGTAAGGTATTTGTAAAACTAAAGGAAGGTCGAGGTGGTAGGGACTCTAGTGTCAAAGGCTGCATATGTGGGGAGCTGTATTGCTAATGCCACACTGTCATTGACCGACAGCCTCCAGGACTGTCAAGTCAGCCTCTCTCCAACCCTGAACTTGCACATAAAAGGGATGAGAGACTTGCGCTTAAAGAGACAAAACTTCCTATTGGTTCCCATTGGAACACTCCTATTGGTTCCTAGAAAACAGATGAATTTGACTAGCTTGCTCTAATCATGGGATTTTCAGAGCTCTAAGGGACGTATGAAACTCTTACAGCAAGAAGCAAATCGATGGATACTGTCTCAATTCAAAACCTGCTGCATTTTCACGGTCATTTTATATGGACAGCTTTATCAATCACCTACAAAACATCACTAAGTGATAGACGGTCACCTGAGCTCAGCAACCACAGTGGAAAGAAGTGCTGGCCAAGGCAGTAAGTACCTGAGCCTGACTCAGCCAGTGCTCTTTCCTCCCCAAGATGCTGCCCGTCATTTCTGGTCTGAGGCACAGTGCAGGAACCAGAACCATTCCTGGTCTTCCCTCTAACTGCTCATGGATGCGGGCTTAAAAGGTGGACAAAAAAAACTTGAAAAGAAAAGGAACAGAGCAGAGAAATCAAATTAACACCCAGCCATTGAACACACCACTTATAGGCTTTAACAAGGAACACTGCAAAGGCAGGGGCATCCCTGCATTACTAGCTTGTCTCATGACAGCACAGGTGAACAGCATCTGTCATAAGCCAAAGGCAGCCACGAGAAGTGCCTCTGCCTGGTCACTTGAACAAAAAGGAGCAGGGGAGGCTCTGCATGTCCTCTTTTTCCTTAATCACCCCTTAAGTCTCCATGCCCTGCTGTCCTCCCCCTAGCCTGGTCTCCTCAAACCAGCACCAATGGCTAGTTCTCAGGAGAAATTGTAGTGTGACTGGTGTTTTATTTATTTGGAGTGTTGAGAAGAGGACTCAGGCATGGAGGAGTGAAGAGACTGCAAGTGGGTCTGTGACACCAGGGAAGGGATCCCAGGAGATACCGGGCCCGTTGTGCCCCAGCTGATGGAGGAGAGTGTGCTCTCCTCTCCTCTCCTCTCCTCCATCCTGCCTCCCTCACTCTCCCTGACCCATTCCCTCCATGTGGCAATTTTCTTTCCCAGGGAAGCTCTCCTTCGCTGCCGCCCCCAAACCGTCCCCGTCACCCATCGCCTTTACCTTCGCTCTCACACCTCTCCCCCGCCCTTGGGCCGCCCCGCTCCCCTCACGCCGCGTTTCCCGCCCGGCCCAGGCGTCGCTTCTCCTCTCACCGCGGCGGCCCCGCCCCTGCCAAGCGCAGCGTCGCACCGCCCCCTCCCTCTCCCCATCCTCCGGCTCTCCCCTATTGTTCTCCCTTCCCTCGCTCCTTTCCTCCGTCCGGGGCTCGCGTCCTCCCTCCGCTCTCCTCCATCCATCCATCCATCCATCCATCCACCCACCCCTCCCTCCCTTCTCCTTCACGCTCTCCCTCCCGCCCCGCTACCCGGAGCTGATGTCACGCACCCGTTGAAGGCGCGGGCGATCATGGCTGCTGCGGCCGCGGCCGTGGCCGTGCCACCGGCCTCCAGCTAATGCCCGCGATGGAGCCGGCGAGCCTGCTGCGGTTCCTGCGGAAGCTCAAGGAGGTTTTCGATGTGTGCGATGAAGATGCGGACGGCTTCATCCGGGTGGAGCACTTCGTCGCCCTGGGGCTGCAGTTCGGCCAAGGGGATGAGGTGAGTGGGGCGACCCCCGGCTCGGCTCGGCTCGGCTCGCTCCCCGGGCTGCCGCGCAACTTTCACCTGCTGCTCCCGCTGTGCGGGGAGCGGGGCCGTGACTCTGGCTGGCCATACCCCGCCAGGATCACCCGGACACTCCCTGTCGCCCACCTTCCCTCATCGCGGCCCGGGTTCCCTCCGTCCCTCGGGGATCCACGGCTCCTCCCCTTAGGGCGGCCTGGACTCTCTTCCCTCAGGGTGCCTCGGACTCCTTACCGTCCCTCAGGGGGTCCCAGAGCCTTCCCCCGTAGCGTCCTGGAGCCCCCTTCCCTCAGGGACACCCGGTCGCCCTCCCCCTTTCCTGTAGAGTCCCCTTCAAGGTCCCCCCTTCCCTCAGGGGGTCTCGGAGCCTCCCCATTCCCTCAGGGTACCCCAAACTACCTGGGCTGAGGGACGGGTCCCAGGAGTGCTCGGAGTTGGCTGTGTCTTTCGGGGAGATGTGTTTATTCTGATGACAACACGGGTTTTCTCTGTCCTGGCTGAGCTGTGACCTCACCGCGGGTACCAGGTGCTGCGGGGGTCCTAGGAGCAGAGCCTAGTATGTAGGCTCTAGTAGGTAGGGGGAACTAGGGCTGAGGGAGCCGCTGGCCAGGCTGCTCGGTGAAGTGTTGGGGCAGTCAGGGAAGCACCAGCCCACGTGCCCCCTAAAACCTTTCGGTGTGATGGGCTGGGAGCGAAGACTTCCATCCAGCCCTTCAGTGACACAGCGTAAATCTGGAGTTGCGCCACTGGTCTCGCTGGAGCAGCTGCGTCAGTGGGACCACTGTAAACCCGTGACATCTGTGTAAACGGGATTCAGGCCAGTCTCGATGTGGGCAATGACATGCCTTTGGCTCAAAGCAGTTCCCTGAAGTGATTCTGTCAAGGGCTGCAGCTCCAACAAACTAACCAGCAAGAAACACTTGCTTTCCCTAGGAGAACTCTCAAGATATTGTTCTTAACTGTTTGATGCTTCACAATATGCCCCAGCAATTTTGGGTGCTGGCAAGTGGAATGGAGTTGGGACTAGGACAGGATTCAGAAAACCAGTTTCAACTGACCTTTTTAAAGTAAAACCAAAGAAATTAATGTGAGGGGCAAATAAATTGTTAGTTTATAAAGGTATGCCAAAGAGGCAGCAAAACTAGAGCAAATTCACACTAATTCTTGGAGCAAATTACTTATTTTTGGCTTACTGCTGGTAATGAAACACAGCTTGTGAATTAAATCAGAAGACCAGGAGGCAGAAGGCTTATTGCTTGCAGATAGTCACAGGTCTATTAACCATTTTCTTAATGAGGAGATGGAATTTCTTGTTTTAACCAGCCTATTAAGGAGGAGAAATGAGTAACTGTAGAGAGCTTTATTGATTTGTGGTTTTATTTCTCTCTTGGTAAGTTGTATAGTTTTATGTAAACTAATAGAAGTATTTTTTGAATTCTTACTGGCAGATGCACTGCATCTGAATTGCTTTTTGCACTACTGCATTTATTTGGATCAGTGGCTTTCTCTTGCAGCACTGGAGAAGACTGGTCAAATTCCATTGGCTGTTTTGCAGCAGGGTGGCATTGATGATCATAACAGTCCTTTTTGGTCTTAGAATTCTATCTCTAAGGATATGAGAGGGTAGCAGGTTCTGAAAGATGCAAAGGAGAATTCAAGTAATGATCTCCTAATCTTAGAGTGAATTGGAGTATATTAGTTGGAAAATATTTAAATGAAATGGAAAGGAAGAGAAAACTGGAAATCTCAACCAATGACGTCAGTAGAAAAGTACCACTTGTCAGCAGTAATATGTAGGTTTTGGGATGAGCAGGCATGGGAGAAACTACCAGAGATGAGAAATACATCCTTTTTATTTTGTTCAGTTGTAACTAGCAATGTTTTATAAAATACTTGTAAAACTGGGACAAAGAAGTCTTATCTATATACCTATCAGGTTTATAATACGACTGGTTTGAAGTCAAGGGACTGCTAGCCAATAACTACAACAGACACAGGGAAGCAGAGGAGTATGTGTCAGCTGAGTAAATGAATTTTGTAAATCATCAAAAGAGGCTTGCTAGGGAAATACAGATTCAATTTTCCAAGTGCAGATTTACTGTAGAACAGCCACTGTAGGTAAGCTAGTCTGGTTTTAAGTCTTGTTAAAAATGAGCTTTATGTGTGATGAGTCACAGTTGATGTTTGGGGACAGTGAGATTCTATTCTCCCATACAGCATAGTGCTTTCCACCTTGCTTTTGCAGGAACCTAATAATGTGTGTGTGGGAATGCATCTCATGAAATTAAACTGAAGAGACAATGCAATTCCCTTTAATATATTAGAATATATTTACTGCCGTTGAAAATAAATTATACATTTGAATGTGCTATGCTTCTTGGGCCTGATCCATCTCAGCTCCCTTTACATTCAGAAGAAATCTTTGCATTAGTATCACTGAAAGACTGATTTGTGCTCCTGTTAAAGTTGTTTGTTCCTTCTGTTTACGGTATTCATCTGGCCACAGGAAGGATCCTTTTTTGTAGCATTGTGGCCTTAATAATTCTGACTCTTACCAACAGTAGCCCCAGGTGATGTTTATGAAATGAGAGCTCTGTCCCTTCCCTTGTGCCAATTTGATACACACAGCTTTCCCCTCTTCTTTACCTCGTCAGAGCCACTGCCATCCAAAGTTTGGAGTCCATAAGTTCTTAATACTAATTTCTGTCGGGCTTCTGACTTGGACTGTGTAGGACATTTAGCCTATTCTGTTTTTATTTTCCATTTCCTATTTCTGTCTTCTTTGTGTGTGTGTGCACATGTGTAGTCAAGATACTGAAATTTATCATTCCTGATAAACTCTTTGAAAACTGCCCCATGGCAAACTATTGCAGCAAGGCAGCAGCTTTCCATTCAAAGCAAAGCAGTCCTTATCTGCACAGTCAAAACAATAAACTTTAACATTTAAGATTAACTCTTTTTACTATTTTACTTTTAACAAGCTTTTGAGGCCTCTGCTTCTCTCAGCTCGATGCTTTTTTTTTCTTTTTTAAGACCACACCATCACTACTGTACCTCATTTCATTCTGTACGCACTGAAATTCTTACCACACAGTCGTTGAGAGCCCATTGCAGCAGAACAGCGATTGCCTCAGAGCAGCTGTTTAGGAAAGGTGTTCTGGCTGTGGAAGCAGTTCTAGCAAATTTGCTTGCAAACTTTTGCTTTGCCCTACAAGGCATGTGGTTCAACTAGAAGAAGAAATCACTTGACCAATTTGGCAGAGCTTGGAGCAGAGTCATGACTCTCAGTTCCTGCTGCGGTGCCTGAATTAACAGCAGAGCAGGTTAACTCTTGAGCGCTGCTTGCCCATACAAATAGTTGTGGAATTTATGCTTTTAAGCAATTTGGCATTTCGACCTCTGTTTATCCCATCTGACTGTAGGCATTTAACTGAGTTGTCTAATATTTCTCCACGGTCATGATGAGCAATTGAATGCTCAGAGAGTATAACAGGGCCCAAGGATGAAATAAATCCTTCAGAGGTACTTCTTTATCACCACCGACAACAGACACTCCTTGCTGAGACTTTTTGGTTTAGTGTGTAAAAATAGCAGGCTTGGGCCTTGCTTTCCTGTTGAATGGTCTGTTTGCCATTTGTGGAGAAATCTGAAGAAAGACATGAAGGGCTGTTTCCAAAGCGACTTCACTGGATGGCGTGTACTCACTAACTGAAGAAGCACTTCACATAACATTGAAAAATGCCAAGAGTCGCTTGCCATCTGGTTCCGTCTCACTGGGAAGATAGTTGCACTAGCTGCCGAGTGTCTGGGATCATTGTGAGTGACGTGTTCAGCAAGCCCCAGTTCTGGCAGTGGATTGTGTGAATGTGTATTTCAGGATAGTGCCAGTTGATGTTCCGTTATGCCAGATTCTATTTAAATGCTACATTCAGTTTTCAGCAACAAGTGAAATGCGCTGAACATGTTGACTTATTTTTGAGATATGTAGTCATGTTTCGGAGGTGTACAAACCATACAGGTGCTTAGACTGTAATCTTTGTCATGGTAAGATCAGCAGATGCTCATCAACTTGAAGCAGTGTCACATGTGAGAGAGAACTCGAGCAGCTAATAAAATCTATAGGCGAATATCGATTATTCTTGTGAGTGGATAGTAATTAACTTGAAGTCAATGGTTCACTAGTGGTATAGAACAGAAATAGCTGAAAATAAGTTCATGTATTTCACATGAACAAATAAAACTTTCTATCAAAAAGAGACTATTGAAATAGGGAGTTGTTTGTTGCCAATTTTAGTCACTTCCATTCATCCCCATTCTGGGCTGAAATTAAAGTCATCAACTTCAGGTGCTGCCCAGGCAGTAGATTGTGGCTGCTGGCTGAGCTTAGCGACAGTCCTGATGCTCCATTTGACTTGCTCTCAGATGTCTCCCAGGGACATCTCATGGAGTCATGCTCTAAACACAGCCCTTCTATTGTAACCGCTCCATAACTGGTTTGTCCTGGAAAGAGCAGGAGAAATTTCACTGCGTGGCAATATGGAGTCTTTCTGAATGGTCTGGTGAGTTTCAGGCTCCTAGCCATAGTGTTGCACTCAGAAATTAGTGGAATCACCACAAATTTACATCAATGTACATGATGACAAAGACTAGTTCATATCTTCTAGATAATGTGCAGAATGCTCTGGATTTACATGCAGCCATGAGAAAAAGAGAATTTGTCATTGAGACAGTAAAAGTAAAGTATTAGGGTGTTACCAAGCAATACTGCCATTCTCATAATGGAGGCAGAAAAGAGTTACAATGTCTTTCTTCTCTGATTTTCCTGGAAATAATTACTGAAAGAATAAATAAAATATTTGCCTAGATGTAACAAGGATGAGAAGAGTACTCCTATGTATGTGAGAGTGTTCTCTAGGTAGCAGCAAGGCTGCCACACGTTAAGACTGATTAAAAATGTATTTGTTAATGACCCAGATATTTCATGTCATTTACAGTGACTTGGAAAAAATGCGGTCCTGAAATGGCACAGTGGAGTATTTAGTTTATGGATTAGTTAAGGCACAATCACTGCAGTCTTCCTAATGCAATATAAGCTAGCAGTGAAATAGCCTTTTGGTATATCCTGAAACTTAGCATGTATTTCTAAACAGCTGACATAAAGCAAGCTTAGTATTTACTGTTAATCAAACATTTTCTGAAGCGCTGTTAAGTGGGAGAAGCTGTAGGTTTGCTGTGCACTCATGGGTTTAATTTGTTATGTAATGTGTTTGCATTTCAAAGGTAAGAGCTCTGAGGGGGTTATGTGTATAGTTAAGAATTGATTGTTGCTATGTTTTGCAATATGAGTCAGTGATCTGAAATAGTAAGTTATTAATGCCTAAAGGAAAGGCAAACAATTTTTATAGCGATTCTTGATATTTAAATGACTGTTTTATAACTACCTCAGTGTTTGCATTTAGTATACAGGTTCAGTTATATTGTGTTGTCTTATAATTAAATGCAAAAGTAAAGAAAAAAGTTGGCATGTAGATCGAGCATAGAAGACTACTACATTTTTGTGTACAGTGTAGAAGGTAGCATATGTAACTGGTGAAGTTAAAACATTCAGATATTTTCTATGTAAATTTTTCTCCCTCTTCCCCCTTTTCCATGCCTGATTCAATCCATGCTGTTGTAAAATTGGTATTTTTCATCTGTGACATGTCTGCATGTTCTCCAGAAATTTGTTCTTGCAAATCCCAGGGAGGATTTGAGATTTCTAGCACGTACTGATTTTTATTCCTCTAAAGTGATTAGGCTTTGAAAAGTGACTTACACAAAATTGCTGTAAGTCTTGAAGGGGAACAAGCCATTGGCATACAATATTTATGGGGGATCCCTGATAAGGAATTTTTCTTGGCTTCTAAATTGCACTGTTACCTAAAATTTAGCACAATTGGCTCACGTTTGGCAGCAGTGCTTTTATAGCAACAAAGTGGAAAAAAATAAATTGCCTTATAATGTAAGTAAATGTGATTGTTTTTATTCTCTATGTACCTGACAATATAGTTTCCTATTAATTTTATCTGATTTTAATGCTAATCACCACAAACATTTTAAAATCCCTGATTTGATTTTTGAATCAGCCTGTCTGCTCAAGAGCTAGCGATGAAGTTCTAACAGCTCTCAAAATATGCAGTGTTTTGGGAGGCACACGTGACCTCAGACCTAGATACTTCCATAGGCTGCTGAATAAATACTCAACCCTGAACATAGTTAACTCAGTGTAGGGTGTGATTAAGTACATGAATGATAAAAGAGAGTCAGACACAATCACTAGTACTATAACATATGGTTTTACAACAGCAGCGTGAGTGTAAACAAAGCACTGTGTAATACATCTCAGTTCCTTTTTACTCAAGATATAATTGACGGGCTTCACTTGGAGAGAATGCAGGGGTTTCCATAGAACTATGAATGCCGTTTTCACATTTTGCATGTAGTTTAAACCAGAAATAGTAGGGCTCCTTCCTAAGCCTTGCATCCAGCTCAGTTCTGCAGTATGTTTGAACCCAGACTGAGTGACAGGAGTGAACTGTGGGGTCAAAAATACCACAGGGGGAACAGGATCAATGCACAGGGCACAGACCTGGAAAAATTACAATGTACTCTTTGGATTTTAAAGCTGCTTTGACAATTTAGGTTTGGGTATAGTTAAAGGTTTTAAATGCTCAAGTGAAAAGCTAAGAAATGGTAGAGACATTTTTCTGCTGGAAATTAGAAGGAAAGATACTGGAATTATCTGTTCTGGAGTAGAGAGGATTGGCCTGGTAGAATGAAGGGCGTCAACCAAACCAATTTCTTCCTCTAGAGTGTTTTAAAATTATCTTCATTTCAGTGCTCAAGTTCTGTAACATCACACATACACCTGTATTGTCAAATTCCTATTTTTTCACCTCTTGGTTCAGGGCTGCTCTTTGGAGAACAGAGCTGTTCCCTGCTGCCCCACAGCAGGCTCTGTCACGCTGGCCTCCAGCAAAGAAGCAGCCTCATGGTACAGCCCTCCATCAAGCAGTCCTTGTGTAGGAAGCTTCCAAGGAGCCCTTTTCTACAGGAGATCTTCAGCCTGTGGCAGTGTTTTGTGATGTTCCAAACTGGGGCACATTTCTGGTATGCAAGCTGCAAATTTGCTGGTAAAGCATGCTTCCCATTTTTCCTTATGTATGGGTCATTCCGGACATCCTCAGTGCCTGGTTTGTTGTGGGCCAAAGAAGTTATTCTGGTGGTGTTCTGTCACCTCCTGATGAACTGACTTTCCCCAATGGGATCCAGATGGCTTTTGGAACACGGGATATTATTTTCCAATGACACTTCTGTTGTTATGATAAAAAAACCAAACAAATGTGCAGATACAAACAGCTTTGTGCATATGTTTGCATGGTATTAATAGATTTGAGAAATTGTTCCAAAATACTGGTGATTTCACTGTTTTTGTAGCAAATAGACTATACGATGAGTTGAACATACTTTGTTTTGAGTTTGAACAATTAAGCCATATAATGTATGTGCTAGGATGCGGTAGCAATAGCAATTCAGAAGGTGAAATACCACAGAGATGTCTTTGTAATTGTTGGCACTCACCCTTTTCCCTGTGAAAGTAGTATATTCTGTCACCATATAGTAGTACAGAATCCTCCTGTAACAATGCTAAGGACACCCCTACTCGGTGCTGCTACCTATTAGGAATAACGGAAAGCTGTAGGACTCTCATTAGAAGAATTTTGCAGGAGTTTCTTCTGTGCTGGATTGGTGTGGTATTGTGTCAAAATACAAGTGTCTCAGCTGAAGCTGATGTTTTCTTCCTTTCCTCATTTGGCAAGTACTGTATAGACTCCGAGTCTGGTTTGTGTGCAAAGAGTGGGTAAAAAAACCAAACATTAAAATTTCAGATGAGTGTGACAAATTATTTTTGCCTTATAAATATAGGAATGTAACCAACTTCTGGGTTTTTTAAAAGGAGGGTATTGTCATTGCTTCCATTTGAAGCCAGCTTTTGATTGACAAAATTTAAATTGAAATATTTGGCAAACAAGAAGTGAAAATGCTCCAAAACATAAGATTTTGCTCAACACAGAGCATTTTTTCCATTTTCTTCTGAGAAACATGAAAAAGGGAAAAAAAATGGTTTTGATTTCCTTTACTTGGCGAGAAAGCTGAAAAATCAATTATTTAGCAAGTTATGTATTGAGCAAGTGCAGAGACTTTGTGCATAAGGAAGGAAAATATGCTTTTTAGTACATCTCTGCCTAACTGGAGTTATGTTTAGCTTGCAGTTATCCAGACCTGTGGAGAAATAAAGCAATAAGTGATGCAAACCCATGGATAATGCTACGCTCTGTACAAGACTGGAGGAATATAATCTTTAGGAAACAAAAATCAATGAGTTTGTGCAGGAAGAAGATTTAAAGTGTAGTACAAGAGAACACAGGATTTTTGGCTCATGAGTAATTGTTTCTTTGACTACTGTTTTTCACAGCTTGTGATTATAGTTGCCTGATCATTCCTTGGTCTTGAGCAAATGAAGTCTGACTTTGTTTACTGCAGCCAGACATTGGTGAAACTTGTGAATTTTAGCCTCCAGCATGAAAAGTGAATAGTATGTTTCATTCCTCAGTTCTCTTTGGGATTATTTGGAAATAAAGAATTTGAGGAGTGTTTTGGGACAGATCTTCAAAAGAGCTTTGATAATGTCAGTTTTGCTCTTATTAATGAGCAATTACAAGGCATGGAAGTTTCCACTAAGGAAGTTTCCTTAGTGGCAAGAAAGAAGGCACCTTAGAAGGCATCTTGCCTTCTCACCTGGGATTTCTTGTGCCCTTTGCCAAATAAAGGCTCTTCTGCACAGTTGGGTGCATTTATAGGAAAGTGCTCCCAAAAAACCAGTCCAATTTATCTTGCTTAGAGAATTAAATTGTTTTGAACAGTCTGCTGTTGACAAACTATCATTTGGGAAAGTCTGAATTTGGAGGAGGATATATCTATAACTGCTATTTTGGAGATGACACATTACTGTCTTTATCAATAATCCACCACCTTACAACTGTCCTAGTAGTTACCTTGCCAGGTGACTGTACTGGTAATCTAGAAGATTTCTGGATAGATTGGAAACTTTGGCTCTAACCAAGCTCATGATGTCTTTCCAATGGGTGAAAAGACAGTTTATTATGTACAGTTAATTTGTCATATGTTGAGTTTCTGTCCTGGTGTGAATGCTGGCAGATCATTTGTTTCTTGACTTAGATAGTCATCCAGGTAACCTTAGGAAAAGGTTAAAAACTACAAATTACTTTCATTTTGCTAGAACTACAAGGCACAGATAGCTTTTTCTTTGTACACAGGCCTGTGTGATTTCTCTTACTGTATTTTTCTTGTAAACCTGGTATGATTATTGTGAACTATGTTTCCTTTTCCAGCAATAGTTTTCTTTCTCCCATGGCATTTTAAATACATTTTCAGAAACTTGCCAATCCTGGTGTGTGGAAGCATCCTTTTGGTACTTCTACCTTGTGCTTGACACGAATGAATTGAGCGGTCAGAGCAGGTGGTGGAGGTTGGTGATTTTCTGTAATCAGCTCTTCCTTTGGGCTGGGCACTTAGTATTCTGTGTGTTGACACATGCTAGGCCAAATGCTGCTCTCAGTCTGCTGCCTGTGGCCACAGAACAGTATGAAGAGGAGGAGGGCACCATGCAGCAGGGGTATTTAATGCATAAAATCAATGATGCCTCAAGGGACATGGGCTGTGATCACCACTGTCATTCCATAGCATCACAACTTTGCAAAGTATTTTTTTGCTGGAGACTACTTGAAATAACATGTGATGTTCTGGCTTCACTCTGTGTCATCTGGGGGTCATCCCAGGCAGCAACTAGGACCACGCAGCCACACTCACTCCCCTGGTTGGGATGGGGGAGAGAATCAGAAAAGTAAAAGTGAGAAAAAGTTCATGAGCCAGGGCTCCATCAAGCATCATGGATACTTGGGAAGACAAATGCCATAACTCCAAATGTCCCCCCTTTCTTCTTCCCCCAGCTTTATATACTGAGCATGATGTCACATGGTATGGAATAGCCCTTGGTCAGTTGGAGTCAGCTGAACCAGTGATATCCCCTCCCAAATTCTTGTGCACTCCCAGCCTCCTTGCTGGTGGGGTGGTATGAAAAGCGGAAAATGCCTTGAATACTTAGCACCAACCAAAACCACCAGTGCGCTATCAACACTGTTTCCCATCCCAAATCCAAAACAGAGCACTGTACTAGCTGCTAGTAAGAAAGTTAACTCTGTCCCAGCTGAAGCCATGGCATTATGTTATTCACCCAGCTTATTCCTTCCTTCTTCAGGAACCGCTACAGTTTTGGGCTTGTCATTGCTTGTGCTTTTTGGTGGGTGGCTCCTGTTTAAATGATGGTGGCCAGGTAGCTCTAGCTGTGTTAACTGCAAATTAGCACCTGTTTGGAAGGGAATGGAGCTCTGAAGTAGTTGGTCTAAGTAGTTATAAACATGAATAATTTACGCAACATTTCAGGTGAAAAGCTTGCTTGCTTTTGCTGGTGGAATAGTGTGGCTATAAGTTACCTTTGGGTTTATTGCAGTTGGCTGCCACAGCAGCTCTTTAGCAATATGTTGTGTTCAATTGCACTTCTCATAATTCAGTGCTTGCCATTGCTTGCATTTTGTAGATGTTCACTATTCTGTAGTGCTGATTGCCTGGATTTACAGTACAGGGTGAAGAGAGTAGGAGTATAGACTCTCCTCTCATAGCAAGAAATTGCTAGTGTCTCTATTTTGGTGAAGTGTGAAGAGACACATTTCAAATACCTTTTTTACAGGAGGAAGGGTTGCCATGGATAATAGCTGTGAAACATTGGGTCTGAATTTCCCCCACCTTCTCATTTACTCTGTTCTGTGATGAGATATGAGAATCAGGTTCATTTTCCAGACTTCTGTCTGGCACAGGATGGCTGAAGGGACACTTGCATTCACTTTTGTTGGCTTCACCAGAGACGGTTCCCAAGCCCACAAGTTCACCAAGCAGAGCAACCTCTGGAGCACCTTCTGCAGAAGCAGAGGTGGAGAACTGGCCTTTTATTTTGGGGATTTTGTATGAAGAAGTGAGACTCCAGAAGAGTGATCTCAGAGTCCTTTGAAGGTGCCTGTGTGATCTGACCTCACTGAGCTGGTACACTGCTACTTTTCTTTTCAAACCATGTAACTACTTCAAAGCACACAGTGTTGTGGAGCTTGTGTCATTCATTGAATGGCACTGAATACAGAACGTATTCTCTAATTAACCAAATACCATTTCAACTTTCTCTTTTTTTTTTTTCTTCTGTATTTTCTTTCCCTCTGTTGCTGTTGATAGAAACGTACTCGTTTTACAATCAGTCCATTAGTCATTATGCCTGCTTAATTTTAGTGAACATGCTGGCAATAATGCTGATTGTGTGCCATCAACACTAACTTGTGGTTTCTCTAAATGAGTTGGACAGAAGGATCCCAAAGGGAAGGGGGAAGAAAGATGTTCCCTTCAAATGGATAGATTGCAAACAGATGGACAGCAGTGAATGCATACAAAGGAAATACAGGTGAAACATGAGAGGCTGTGAAACAGGATATTGGTGTTTATGCTGCTTGAGTATGTATGTATATATATCTTAATACCCACATGCAAAAACTGATTTCTAGGGATAAACTGCCAGCCTGGAATAGAAATTGATTTTAAGACCCCAAAGTGTGTGCTCAGTGCATGCTGTAATTAGATTGTGGTGGCAATTTCAGCACAGGACTGAACTTTAGCTAACCTTTCAAAAACTTATTCTTCCTTCAGGAGCTCATGGGGCAATTTATGATATCAACGATGAACTTGGGAAATGGCATCTGATAGCCTATATCAGATGGGGAGGAAAGGAGAAGCTATCAAAAGATTAAATTTTGATGGCATTTTAAATGTAAACCCCTAGACTGTATTTGATGCTTCTCTAATTCTATTGAAAGTTAGTGATTCTGAAAAGCTCCAGTCATTTTTGAAAATGCAATTTTATTTCCCAAGTACAGCAGAGTCTTATCAAAATTTCACCTTGGCCCTAGGAAAAGACTCAGGAGGTGCTAGACCCAATAACACGTAGTTCTCAACAGAGCAATTTTCCCCACTGTCAGAACTGGCTGTTGTGCTTTCTGTTATTGATGAGGGAATTACTGTTCCCTTTAGTTGAAGTTTCCATGGTATCTGCTGCTTGACAGTTCAGAGATTCTTATTAAAGAACTGATGTGATTCTCATGAAGATTTTGTGAAGTCTCCGTTAAATGGGTCACAACGTGCCAGATAACAAAAGCAATATCTGCACCACTTCTTGGAACCAGCAAGGAAGGCAGGCTTAATACAGTGCTGAGCTTTGTGTCAGCCATTGCTTGAAAGAAATGCCACACACAATTTTAAAATATTCACCTTTGTTCAAGTAATATTACAGAAATAAAAGAGACTTGTGTGTGTTTGCACGCTAGATTAATAGATTTAGGTCACAGGCTGTAAATGTTTGTGACTCAGCTGTGTGAATAAATCGGTTTGCTTGATTGTGGGATGAATTTACACTTTCAAAGCTTTTAATAGGTAATGAATATTCAGGGTCTGCCACATGGTAGGAGATCTAAAATGAAGGCTTAGATTCCTACAGCCTTGGCTCTCACTCCGCAAGTGTTGTTACAAAAGAGTGTCGTGGAGTGGTAGATAGCAGCACTGCTCTGATCCCTCTTTTTTTTTTTTTTCTGTCTTTGCTGTTGCTAACAGGAATGCAACAGTGGAGCACATTAACTGGTGACTCTAGAAGACAGGTTTTATCATGCTGTATTAGTGCTCAGAGTGTGCTGCCTCTTAGCCCTATTTGTAGACACCCAATGGAGTTGCAGAGGTGTCAGAGAAGGGGACTTGAAATCCCTCAATGGTTTGCAGAAGGATCTGGGAGCAATTACTCTCCCCAGCCCTGTAGGCAGAGAGGCAGCACTGGATTCCATTTTTCTTTTTTCTTTCAGCAATCCTGAAACCCAGTTCTCTTAAATGTCTTGTTCAGCATACACAAAATTGAACGTGACTCCTAAGAAACTCAGGATTTTGCCTCCTCTTGGGTATAATCATCCCGTATATGGGTTCTTTAGGATGAGAGGAACTTTGTTCAGCACTTGTACAGCCTGGGGTGGACTGTACCCTAGAACCTCTTGGCACAAACACAGGACAAATAATAAATGGTAACCCCATGTTGTTTCTGGGGAAACTGTCTCCCACAGACATTTTTTTGCTTTGTTGTAAAAGAGATTATGTTTGGTTCTGATCAACTGCAAGGTGGTTCCCCAATCCTAAAATCTGTGCTGTAGCAAGAAGTATTTAGCAGAACACTTATCAGCTAAGCTCTTGCCAAAGAAGACAGCTCCCCTGGGTTCTTATGATTGGATACAAGCCTCAAGGTGGTAAAAATCTGTATCAGTGAGAGTCATGACATTGATTTACATGGTAGAGCTGGCACTCATGCAGGAAGCAGTCAAGAAATGCATCAGACCTTCATGGGCTCAGTTCAGTGACTCAGCATTCTGTAATAATTCCTAATTTGTTACTTTTTGAAATGCCATTCACAAGAGCAGCGGGGAAGGGAAATAAAGATGCTCATGTAAAGTTACCTGAGTTAAGTATAGCCTACAACTGTGAAATGTTTTAAGTTTTATATTTTTGCTTTCAGTAGAGGCTTCTTGCCAAAGCTTTCTGTGGAAATAGTTTGAAAATCTGAGTTCAAGGTGGCTGGATAAGAAAAAAATATTTGGCAGTGCTATGAAAATCTTTAATCAAAAAGGGTCTATATAGCACCTGAGCAGAGTTCTCTTTGGTACAGCCTTTCACTGTCTTGCACGTGCCAATACTGAATTGTAGCTGATGATAAAGTCGAAGAGGTGACAGGCCTGATCTGGAATGTGTCTGGTTTAGGTGTAACATGCATTAGCCATGGCAACTTTGTATGGCCAGCCCCAGGGATGGGGGCTGATGGTCAATGATGGTCAATGCTTCCTAGGGTGAGGAAAAATGAGAAACACTTTTTTTTACAAAAGCTGAGCTGGTGATCCATGTGCAATCAGGAACGTCTGATGTTTCACTGGTACTATAGTGCTGCAGTTACAGGGTTTGAGATGCTGACAGGCTTAATAAGAAGTCCCATTACTTGTGCTGAAAATCTATCAATACAAAGAAAAAGCAAAAAAAATATATATATCTTAGGTTTCTAAAAGGCAGGGACAAAAGCATTAGTGCAAGGAAATCCAGTCCAACTATTCCTCCTCTGCATAACTATAGTCAGACACTGATGGAGAGCCTGATACGTGTGGCAGAATTTATACCATTGATAAAGGCAATGACTGAGAGGAAAAAACAGGCTTCAGTTGTGCCAAGCACTTAGGTACGTGCTCAGATCCCAGTGACGTTAGTAGGGCCTAGGTATATGAAGATAAAAGCATTGATGGTTCCTGTTGAACAGCAGTGGAGTTGAATAAAATGTTCAAATTGAATGCATATAGCAGTGATTTGTTGAACTTAAGCCTATATGATTGGGGGCATCCATTTTAACAGGATTCTCTGGAAATTAATCTGAAAGCACAAGGGATCTAAAACCTGACAGCTTTCTTAGGCTTTAACCATGCTATACAATTCCACAACTAAAGTACATTTCATTATTTAAATTCTACAAGTAGAGTAGAAATCTATCATTTCCATTCACTGCTCAGGGTGTTTCCAGAAGGGAGGGTAATTTATTGTTTGATTCTGTTTTATTGTCTGTAAGGAGAGTTAAGCAGTGGAAGAAGCTGCTGGGAATATTTATAAAATTTTTAGATATTTAAGGCTAGGCTAGACCCCTGTTGGGAATGCTGAGATATTAAGTCAGTCTTTCCAAGCTGTAGCATAATACTTCTGATGAGCCAAGGGCTACCTCTTTGAGACAGAACTCTAAGGGAATAAGGCTAGGAAGCAGAAAATGGATAACCAGAAACTTGTGTTGACAGAGGATTTGAAGGAATTCTGAACTGTGCAATTTTGATCTGGCATTCAAACACATGCTTGGCTGTATGCATGAGTGACCCTGACTTCAGTGGGATTATTTGTGGCCTGTTTCAGAAAACTGGTAGGAGTTAAGAATAGGTAGGAGCACCCTTCGAGCGTGCATCTTCCTTTGAAGCATACACTCTGTGGTTGTGCTGCCTTGGGGCCATGTTGCTCAGCATTCCTGCAAGGTGAGATTCTGAATAGCAGAGCAGGGCTGGGAAAGAACTTAGCTTGCTGATCAAGATTTTCCAAAGCGTATCTTTAAGACAGGTCTGAGTCAACACTTTGAGATAATGCTGTCAGACTAAATGATAACACAGAATATTCTGACAACCTACTTGGCGTGGAAACAAACACTGTTTGTTCCTTGGCAGTGATTTCTGATTAAACAGGGAGCTCTAGTTGCCAACAGCCCAATGCTAGCCACTGTGACTCAAGCCAATGACTCCTCTTGCTTGGCATAAAACATTCAAATATTTAAATTAAATAAATTCAAGAGAAAACTAGGAATCATCTTATTTGGACAAATAAACTGCTTGATAGCTTTACTGAGGATCTTTGAGATCCACCTTAATCACAGACTTACAGCATTAAGGAAGCATGCATATACACGCCAGAAGATAAAATATGTAAGAGATTTTTGATGCAGGTACCCTATGTCTGCAGATTGCAATTATATCTGACCTTTTAAAATAACCCAGGTGCAGAAAAGGTGCTTGAATACATCACACCTAAGATGAGTTTCATAGATATTTCCTGTTTTCTGAGAGCTCTGTGCTTTGCAGTAAAGAGCAATCAGGTTAATCAAAATAAGTAAGAATAAGGAAAATATATGCAGGATATTCTCTGCTGGCTCACCCAAGTGTATGGATTGTGTGCACTACTTTCATAGTAAAGTCTTGCAAACTTGAAGGATAGAGATATAAGACGCTGTACTGGTGTACAGTGTACTGATGCACTCATACTGGTGTCTGTGCAACTGCTCACATTCTTAGTGAAAAGCACATGCTCGGCATGTTGCTAATCTTTTTCTTCATGTTTTCTTTCATCTTCTGTCTGTTTTCTCTTCCTGTGTTGGTCTCTTCTTTTTCTTTTGCTACTTATACCTCTGCTTCCTTGGCAGGACAGCAGACTTCCCAGGGATCTTTGTCATACACCTTTCTGCCCTTAAATCTTTCCTATCAAGTGTAGCTTTGGCACTCTTCATAAAGTTTCTGCCTTCTATGGGATTTCAGAGAAAGCTCAGACCCTGGAGTTCAAAAGTATGAACAGCTTTGTTCATCCAGACCTAAAAATCACCTCCACCATCTAGACAGCATCCTTGGATTGGGGCCACACCTGCATGTTGGATAATCTGCCTTTGGTAACTACAGGATATTCCATGAAGATGAATTACAGTAGGAGGATTAACAATAAAATAAACAGGTTCCTCTTCACTATGTCAAGGTCTGTCAACATATTTTGACAGTTTGTTGCAGTGATGGATTTCAGCATAACAGCATGTTACGTGAAAGTGTCATACCTGTTTTTGGTAGGAAATTGGCCAAATTACCTGTAACTCCCATGACTCCTGCTATCTTTAAATAAGTTTTTCTTATATGCATTTTCCCATCTTCTTCCTAAATCAAACATGGGGTGTTTTTAGAAGCTAGAGCCTGAAATGTGACATCTTATTTTCTCATGTTATAAAAAGACCAAATGTACATTACTGAAGCGGGCATAGAGTTGCTTTTCCGTTTCATTGTCTAGTCTGAGTGTTCGTGAACAGACCAATTGCCTGAATACCAGCCTGTAATGTTAGAAGAGGATGGTGTGGTCACCTGTCACAGTCTTCCCTGTTGCTTTTTATGAGCATGTTGCTCATGCCAAAGAGAACAAACCCAACCATTGTGTGGAGTCAGATCATATCCTAGAGATATGATAGAGAGT